>JAJEJO010000244.1:231642-382483 GCA_020662805.1 Glaucomys volans | reverse complement strand
GGGGAGCTGTGGCTATGTTCCTGAGCCACCATGAGCACAGGGGCCACCAATCCAACTCCTGCTGGGGCCACTGAGGCCCTGGAAGAGGTGGAGAAGCTGCATCAACTCCCTGGCCAAGAGGTGAGGGGCTGGGTGTGTAACAACCTCTCCCAGAAGCCCCTGGGTGAGGGCGGCTCAAGACCAGGGGCATCACCTCCCTGCACATTGTCCACCTCAGGCAGCTCGTGTGGCTGCCCGGGGACACAGAAAGTCAGCTGGCCAGGAGGCACAGGTGCTGGTATCTGGATACTGGCCATGCACCACGGCAGAAGGAAGCTGGGCATGGATGAGGAGAAGGATCCAGGCCTGGCCAGGTCCGGGAGGAGCTGTGTGACTTTCAGCCACTTGCTTCACCTCTCTGTTCACCTGGTAATCACCACCTCCCTGGGTTTGGAGGCCCAGGCAGGGGCCAGTCCAGCTCCTGAGGCCTGCTCACGTGGGCTCTGCCTGTGGCAAGTGGCGGGGGCGACTCACCAGCTCCTTCAGCTCGCGCTGCCGGTCGCAGAGCTGCTCGTACATGCGCTTGCCCACGTCCGTGCTCTCCAGCGTCGAGATGATCTGCAGCTGGGTGTCGTTGTTGTCGATGATGTTGTACTCCAGCATCAAGCACAGGATCTGCAGGACCAAGGGCGCTGAGGCCAGGCCTGCGGCCCCGGCAGGGTCTCCTTGGGGCACAGAGGGCGAGCCCCTCACCCTGGAGAGGCTCCGAGAGTCACCCCTGCTCCCAGCACTCCTGGCTGTTGGTGCTGGGCAGACACCAGCCCAGCCCCCCCACCAGGACAGCATCCATGCCGCTGTGTGCGGAGGGCCCTCGGCAAACGGGCACAGGAAGGAGGCACGCCAGGCCCCCGAGGGCTGCCAGAAAGGCCAAGGACAAGCCGTTTCTCCCTGTGGCTCCCAGTGCCGGCAGGAGAGGCTCACTGAGCCTGGGCACAGCTGACCACCAAGACCCCCTTTCCAAAGACCTCCCCATTGCCAAGGGGGGCCCACCTGGCCAGCCCCTCACAGCCCCTCTGGCCTGCCTCCTGTCTCCCCACCCACCTCCATCCTCAGCACAGGGTGTCAAGACCAAATCTGGATTCCCACCGGCACCCTGGGCTCCCAACAGGCTAGGCACGTCCAGGTGTGCTGGCCTCCAAAGAGCCTCTTCCTGCCATAGGGCCTTGGCACATGCCGTCCCCACAGACTGGCTCCTCTGCTCCCATCGCCTGCCAATGCCTCCGTGGTCCTCATGCCCCACCATAACCTCTGCTTCCACTGGAAGCTCGTGGTTTGAAACACATCTGCAGTTGTCTGACGTTCTTCCCACTGAGAGATGGAGCCTAATTCCCACCACCTGGGCCAGCACAGCAGGCCAGCGACTCCCTCCTAAGGGGTGGAATGTGGCAGGCACCACGCTGTCTGACACAGGAGGCTGGGTTAAAAGGCAACAGGGCTGGGCCTGCTTCCTCCTGAGCAGCTGCTGTGGGAGTCCCGGGGAAGCAGGGAGACAGGCCACTAGAGGGCTTGGGGTCATCTCCTTGGCAAGTGGGTGGGCTACTCTCAGGCCACACAGGGAGCGGCTGGGGAGTCCTGGCTGCTCCAGCCTCGCTTCCTCTCAGGCTGGGGCAAGAGGCTGTGGAGAGGACCCAGCCCAGCCTCCATCGACTGGCCTCACAAGACCCCAAGTGAGCACTGTGTACTGACCCAAGCCACCCCAAGGTCCATGAGCCCCTGCCAGGGGCAGTGCTAAGTGGCCATAAAGAACAGACGAGAAACTTCCCGAGTCCTCTGCCCAGCATGCTGGATCGCACCGGAAATAAAAACGCTGACCCAGAGACCCGCCGCGTTCAGGAGGGCTGGCTGCTCCTGCCTCGCCCTCGTGGCCCCGCGCTCCTGTGACAGCTCCAGCTCCGGGAGCGCAATCGACACGGTCGAAGGGTCAGGCCGGCTCCTTACCTCCACCATGGTCTGGTTCCCCCTCAGCGCCAGGAGCATGCAGGGGCCCAGCTTGTTTTCCGCCAGGGAGAGCAGAAATTTTTTGGTCTTGTAACAGGAGCCCATGAGGATGTGCACCTGAGAGCGAGAAGGCCGAGGTGAGGGCGCAGGCCACCAACAGGTGTGGCCCTCAGAGCCGCCTCCTGCAGGCTAGAGGAAGCAGGCAACCTGCAGCCACTGAACAGACCCTCCTCAGGCCCCATGTGACAACTGGACCTTCAGAGACCACCAAACTCTCCCTGGGGATGCATCGGACCCCTCCCCAGCAGACAGACCTTGAGGACCTTAGGCTGAGTGAAGCAAGCAGGAACCGCAGGACAAACTGGACCCCTGTGTGGGGCGGGGTAGTCAGGTTTGAATGGAGGACAAGTTCAGCTGGGATGAGGAGGAGTTATGGAGGTGGGCGACGGCCACACATCGGAATGTCCTTAAGGCCACTCAACTGGGCACTTCACAAGGCTAAATGGTAACTCTTGTTAAAAGTCCCTCTCAGTGTCCCTGGGGGCTGCTGGCATCTGGTTCTCTGAATTCTTAGCACTGAAGGAACCAGGTGGAAATCTGGGGGCAGCCCTCACTTGGGGGTGCACTGGTCAGCCGTCACGCACAGGGCCAACTGTTAACCCCCTCCGCTGCCCCGCCACGCCCCCCAGGGCTGAGAGTTGAGGGAGGCCCCCCAGCCTGCGAGCCGCAGAGCCCGCCCGCTCCCTCCCTCCCTCTGCTCCGCTCCGGGTCTTTCTTCCTGTGTTTGGGGAGGGGTCGAGGGTAGGGGTCCCCAGCCCACGGACTGAGGGGAGGAGAAGCCTCCTGCCGCCCCCCCCACTTCACACAACAGCAAATGCCCTTCGAGGCTGGGATGGCAGCTAATCCAGGGGACGCTTCCTTGCCCTGCGTTGCCATGGAAACACCCCACTTCCACCCCATGGCGGCTGCTTCCTTCCCGTATGTATTTTTCCGCTCCGTCATTAACAACTCTGGCATAGGAGCGAAGTCACCCAGGTGGGGAGGCTGCCAGCTCCCTGGTTCCCTCACACCGAGGCCCTGCAGGAGGGTGGGGGAGCACTGCGTTGCCATGGTGCCGCTGACATCAGAGGCAGAGAGGCGGGAAGAGCAGGCGGGAAGAGGGGAGAGGGGAGAGGGGACAGGGAGGGGCCCAGGAGCGAGCCCCCCAGAGTGGTTCTGAGGCAGCACCCGCTGTCGTCGCTGCACTGGAATCCCACCAAGCCCATAGGCGGCAGCTAGGAGCCCACCCGTGACCTGCCTCACCCAGCACCTTGTCACCAGCAGTGCTACGAGGAAACCAAATTCAGAGGGACAGGTCACCAGCCTCAGGCTGACCAGCCCGCACAGCTGGACTGCAAGCTGAAGCCAGGGTTGGCCGGAGCCCATGCTCTCAGTGTCCCGTGGGCTTGGGAGCCCGTGTGATCAGGGACAGAGCTGGTTTAGTCAGCAGGTGGAGGAGCCAGGGTCACTGGTCACGAGTGGGGAGCTTCTATCCTGGAGGAAGAGGAGCCTGTGTCCCTCTGAACTGGAAGACGGGGCCACTCTGACAGAGTGCCAAGGACAGGCTCACAAAGGGGGCTCAAGTTCTGAACCTCGCTGGGCCTCCGTTCCAACCCGGGGTAACTGACAGAGACTGTGCAGATGAGAGGTGAGTGAGGTGCCTGGCAGGATGTGGAAAAGCCTAGAAGCCGCATGGATGCAGTCACTGGTGACCTCAGAACCCTCACCTAAGGTGGCAAGAGTCCCCTGACCTTGACCCCTCTCTGCAGGGACTAAAGGAGCTTGCAGGTTTGAAGTGCCCTCTGGGATCCGGGGTGCTGTGCACTCAGGCCTCTGCTCAAACGCTCAGGCTCCCAGGGGGCCGGGCAGTAAACCTGTGGCCTTCGGTGGCCTGTCTGCAAGGCGGGGGTAATGGTAAGGGCTCCTCCTTCCAGAGCTCAGTGTCACTGAAACTGTCGAGCTCAGGTGAGGAACGAGCTCCTGGCCCTTGGTCACCTTCCTCCCGATCAGCACCGTTCACGGAGATATTTTTGGGCAGCCACAGGGGCGGGGGCAGCTCCTGGCGCAGCCTGCACTACCTACCATGCTGGCAAACAGCTCCCCGTCATCGTCACAGGCCACCCCTCCGGGGCTGTAGAGCTGGAACCAGCCGTCCTTGCCAGCCCGCACGCTGAGCAGGCACGAGTGCACCTGCGGGCGGAGAGGCAGGGCCGTCAGTCTCACATGTGGCACCGCAAGACAGACCCACAGAGGAGAATGGCAGAGGCCCAGCCAGTCCAGCAGGCCCGGACCCCAGCTGGAAGGCCTGTGGGAACGCGGTCCCCGCGCTCCGGGGAACTCCAGCCGCTGCACCAGCTCCTGGATGGAGGCCAGGGCCAGCCACGTAGTGCACGGCCAGCCAGGTTCGCCTGCCTCAGCTCCCTTCCCAGCTCCTCCTGGGCGGCTGCTTCCTCCCTCTTCTGCCCGGGTCTCTGCCCCCCTCCCTTGCCCGCTGCCGCCTTCCGGGCCTTCCGCCCCTCTCTCCCTGAGGTCCTGCGGCAGGCAGTCTCGCAGTCAGGCGCGAGGTTTCACCTCCATCCACTCTCCCTCTGCCTGGGACCCTGCCATCCTCCTCATCTTTGCCTCCTTCTGAGTAGATGTCCCTGTCCCTTCAAGGGTCTCGTCCAGGGTGGAGACAATTTCAGTGCCCAAAGCACAACCTTGAATTCCTTCCCAGATCTGTGTGTGCGTTCAGGTGCACGTGCGTGGGCGGAATCCCATCCACTCCAGCCCCGCAGTGACGAGGGACATGGTCACCCACACACAGGCCTTGCTTTTATGCCCCTTCCTCTGCGTCCTCAGAAGCAAGCTGAGAGAAGGCCTGACCACGACCTTCAGGAGGAAGGGGGACCTGCTGCCAGGAGTCACCCACTCACAGGGGCCAAGGTGGCTGCCGCCCCCACACAGGCAAACACAAAGCAAAGGCAGCGGCGTCCGCGCGTCCCTCTGAGCCGGAAGCACCCAGCGCTGACGTGCCCACTTCCCAGAGGGCCCCACTCAAGGGTATGAAAGGCTAACCAACAAAACTCTCGAGAAGACAACTCGGGCTCATTTCGGAGGGAGAAAGCAGGAGGACGGAGGGGGGGAAGAGAGAAGGGAGGGGACACGAAATGAGAAACAGCAGAGAAAACCAAAGGGGGAAGCCCACGGGCCACTCCCTGGGCCTCTGCACGGTACCCCGGCGTGGCAGTGGCCTCCCACAGCTGCTCTGCCTCCCGTGCCTTTGTTCTCCAGACTTCAAACTCCGTTTGAATACAGGGTCCCTTCCCGAGAGTTCTGAGGCTGTCCTCATAGTACGAGTGGCTTGGGGTAATGAACCCCAAGATGACGGTGGGTTCCAGCCGTTTAAAGGCTCCTATCCACAGCGAGGCCCCGTGACAGGCAAGACCCTGTCTCCAATAGAACACAAAGAGGGCTGGGGCACGGCTCGGTGGCGAGGCTCCTCGGGCTCAATCCTCAGGATCAAAATGAAATGAAACGAAGGTTCCTGTCTGGCTTCTGCCTCCTCCACAGCCCGGGGAGCTTCTGGAATCAGGATGTAGGATCTCAGTGTTTTAGAACCAGATCCTTCCAGAACAAGGCCTCAAAGACCTGGAGACCACTCAGAACCCACAGGATGCTTGACACGGCACCGGGAGGGGCAGCAGGGAGTCGGCCTGATGGGTGAGCTCCTTGGGCCTCGGTGCCCAGAAATGATGCTCCAGAACTTGAGGTCTGAGCCTGACCGATGGTGGGTTCTGGGACATGGGCACCTGCAGTGCCTGGACACTGACAGGGCCTGTCTCTGTGTCCTCAGATGCCTCAGGCCCAGGTGGGTTTCCTGGTCTCTCCTGGGTGCACTGAGCCCGCAGAGTCAGCTCAGCACCTCCTCCAGGAAACCGCCCCGCGTGCTTCCTCTTTGCCCCTCCTCCTCCCTGCTCTGCTGGGCACGTGTCAGGTCCTTCCCAACAGGGAGTCAGACCTATCCAGAATGCACGTGCAGAGAAAAGTCCTGAGCTCCCGGGGCTTAGGGTGGGACGCAGCCAGGTGATGGGCCAGGGCTCTGTAGCCAGGCTCACTGGGTTCGTGCCGCCTCCACCTCACGCCCGCTGCACAAGCTCAGGATAGTGGCAGGACCTCAGTCTCAACTTGGAGAGAGGGTAATTCTGACGTGAGGACAGCAGGACCTCAGGGTGCTGGGGGGGTAACAGAACACACGTGCCTGACACAGGACAGACGCAATGACGGACAGCAGCGGTTGGCTGCACGGAAGCAGAAAGGTAACAGCCGACGTCCTGGCCATCTGAGGCCTTGCTCACACACACAGGCTCTGGGATGGAAGTCTGCCTGTCCCTGGATGCCTAGCTCGGCTGAGGGATGTGTGGCTGTTTAGGGGTGCCCTTGACTCCCACACCCAGGAAATAAAACCTGGCTCAGATCCTAGCTCAGATTCCTCCTTGGCCTGCTGATTCCTGGAGCAGCAGCCCTAGACGGGCTCGCAAGTTGCCTCAGAGCTCCATCCACCCCTCCCAAGGCCTCCACAGCACGGGGACACCAGCAGCCAGTGGAAAAGCATCTCTGGTTAGCTAGTTCACGGGGGGGACAGTGGCATCACAGGTGGCTCCACACCGGCCAGGGCTTTTTGCATGCCAGGCAAGCGACCTCTTCAACTGGTAAAGAGGCAGCCCCTGGTGGAGGCTTGGGAGGCCTCCGAGAGGCCCTTGTGTGACCACGGCCCAACAGCGCGCCCCCCCCCCCCCCCCCCCGCAAAGAAAGGCCGGGTGTGGCTCAGTGGCAGAGCCGCCTAGCTCACCTCTTGCCGCGGGTCTTCCGCAAACCTCTGAATCACATACTTCAGCTCCCTGGAAGAGAGGCGCAGGCAGGTCACTCCTGGCCTGGGTGGACAGCAGGGGTGCATTCATGGGGTAGGGAGGGGTGCGGTACAGAGGGAACGGCAGGTGGGGTGACAGGGAAGGCATGTTCCTAGGACACTCCTGCCTCCCAGAATGCACATGGCTCAGAGAATGGAGCAGAAGGAGTCTGGCCATGGAGGGTAGATCAGAGGACATGCAACCCAGCAGGAGGCGAAGAGGACGGGCCGCAATACTCACTTGGTGAACTTCTCGTGTGCGAGAGCTCTGTACGGAAACAAGGACAACGGCAGTGAGTGGCACGTGACCCAAACGCGCGTGCGCCGGAGCGCGCCCTGGGCATGTCTAGACTTGACGTCTGACTTGGAGAATGAAGAGGGGGTTGAGAACGAAATGCTGACGTTTCGTCCCCACTCAGAGCTCCAAACAAAGGCAGATCCTAGTGTGGTGACAGGCTGAGCCCCCGCCCTCCTGCCACCAGCAGCGGCACTAACCGGGAGCGTGAGCCTGTGCAGGCGAACATGGGCTCCAGGGGCCCAGGTGTGTCGTTAATTGTTCCACAATCAAGGCCTGGCTGCACTAATTACCGCCGCACTTCGGCAGGCAGCCGGGGACCATTTTTCAAGCGAACTGCATCATGGGCCACCGTCAAGTGCATCCCTGGGCCTGTGGGGACAGTGGCTGCAGCCAATGACGCCATAGCCCTTCCGAGACCAAAGCAGCTCTCAGGAGTCAGATTTCTCCGGTCTCCAGATCGAGGCCCCATGGGGACAGGCCAGGCCAGCAAATGGGGCCATTACCAGTGTAATGGCTCCCTCGGAGGAGCTGCATTTCATAAACACCGGCTCCTTAATGGGCTCCCGAGAGCCGCCGCAGGCCCCGGAGGCCTGGCCTCTTCACATCTATCAGAACAGACCCAGGGGCACGCAGAGACCCGGCCCCAGGCCGAGCTCGGCTCCTCCAGGCCCTCACCACAGAGCGCTATTTTCTTAAGGTGCGTCTGATATTGGGGTGAGGGCTGGCAGAGGGCCAGAGGCGGAGTCTGAGCTCATCGCCACCAAGGGCGTGGTCAGAGGCTTCCCCGTTTCACTGTGCAGCCGGCAGACAGTTGCGAGAGCATCACATTTCTGTTTTCACCACCCCCTTGGAGAGAGGAGTGACAGGTGTCACTTCCCATCTGACGCATACTAAAAGCTGCTACCTTACTGCTGCAAGGCACCATGGGAAGGGCTGCCTCCTGAGCTCTTCCCATCCTTGCTACAAAGCCCGAGGCCTCAGGCATCTCCCGCATCTCCCCCACCTCCCCGTGGCTCTCACCCTGCTCTCCCCGACTCTCCCACGGACAGGAAGTACCCAAGAGGCCTCCTTGCAGGTTCAGGGGTGGGGGACTTACTCTTTGGGGAATGGAATGGGTTGAAGCAGGCTGGCCAGAGACGGTCTCCAGTCATCGTAGTCCGACCTGGAATGAGAAGGCAGGGTAGTAAGGGTGGTCATGAGGGCAAGGCTGCTGACATGCCGTCCTGGGTGGGCGACAGGATGAGACGCCAGTTGGGCGGGTTCACCCACTTCACCCTCCAGGAGTGGGAGGAGGCCACAGTGTCTCATGTCCTCGTGTGGCATGATGCCACCAGCAGACCCTGGCCAGACTTCCAAACGGCAAGGGCAGGAGCAGCTCCCTGCTCCCAGGACCTCATACCAGCCCCACCTCTGAACAAAGGCTTCGCTGTCACCTCTCGAGCCACCAGGGGGTATTAGGAACCAAATTGTGTCCCCCCCCAAAAAATTCACGATGAAGTTCCTGCCCCCAGTACCTCCAAACATGACTGCATTTGGAGATCACGCCTTTATAGATGTGTCAAGTTACAACGCGGCAAGAAGGTGGCCCCAGTGTACCCAGGTGAGAAGCCTCAGGAGCGACCACCCTGCTGACACCCTGTCTCCTCAGAGTGGAGAGTGGAGGGAAAAAGCACTTTGTTGGTCAGGATGCATGGTCCTCAGTGTCCTGTGACACCGCTGAGCACATGACATGGGGCACAGGTGAGGCCAGAACTGAAGGGACAGCTGGGGGCGCCATGCTGTTTGACAGGTGTTCAGGGCACCCGCCTATTTGACTGGACGCTCCTATGCCTGCTTCCAGACAACTGCTTTCCCCTTCCTGCAGTGAGGCCAACGGCCGCCATGGCAACAATAAAGAGAAGCGCCGGAAGCTGCGATTCCATCAGACTTTCCGCACGCGCTGCATTAGAGGTGGAAAGCAATGAAGTAGCTATGACAGGCCCTACCAAGCAGATGGGGGGCCCGAGGTTCCGAGAGGTGAAGCCGGCTGTTCAGGTAACACAGCTCCGGCCGGGACACCAGTCCTGGCTCCCTAGCCGCTGAGCCTCGGCTCTCACCTGCCCACAGCCTGCGGCCAATTCCTAGTAAAAAACACCCCCTCGGGTAACGGTGGGCGAAACCCCAACCAGAGCGAGGGCGGGGCACCTGACGCACGTTTCACTTGGTTGGGGTGATGCGTGTGGCCGCAGAGGTGGGCTGCTGAGACAGCCACACAGCCAGGGGACAGAGGGGTGGGGCTGTGGAGCAGGTGGTTCAGGTCCCAGCACACCACGACACCAGGCACACTGGGTGACACTGGGTGACGCCAGGTACGAGAGCGCCACACCCAGCCTGGCCTCTGCCCTGACAATAGAAGTGGCATCAGCACTGAGTAGGGCCACATGCAGTCCCTCAGCGCCGCGTCCGCAGCAGCCGTGAGTCTGCACCAGCGGCCCCGACTGGCCCCAGTTATCCCCGAGAATCTGTGGGGCGCCTCGCAGAGTGACTCCTCCCGCCTACAGTTTTCATACCACTGAAGCTGCCTGTCTGTGTGTCGCCGTCACCGTCACCGTCACCAGTGTCCATGGGCAACTGGTGGGGAAGCAACCTCTGGGAACATCCCCAGGGTCAGCAGGGATGCTTCCCACCCCAGCAGCACAGCTTGTAGAAGCAAGTATACTGCCAATTCTTGCCCCAGAAGCTGAGCACGAAGGTCCAGAGACCTTTGGGGCGGGGGTGGCATGCCAGTGTCGCAGTCTGAGAACACACAGCCGCACCACGAGGCGCAGCTTCCTGATGACCCATTTTACAGATGAGGAAAACTAGGGCTCAGAGAAGCTTCATGACTCGCTACAAGTCAGCTGGTAGTTGAGGTGTGGCCACGACCCACCTTGTCCCCATCCCTGTGCCTACCCTGGGTATTATAACCAACTTCCCTAACTGGTTCCAGAGCTCTCTGGCTTTGAGGACTTACCTGAAAGCAAACCCGGGGGTGGGGGGAAGGTGGCTCTTGCCAAACGTCCTAAGCCAAGCCTGCTCCTCCAAGGTCCAGAGGCTAGGCCCTCCCACAGGGAGTGAGAGCACTGCCACTGTTGGGGCGGCCCCTCCCGAGCTGAAGGCCAGGCAGGGGCTGGGTCTCACCCATGCACCCCCGTGGGGGCTGCTGGCCTGGGACACGCCTGGTGCTTGGGAGAGGGTACAGGCCTGAAGATCCCGTGCCAGTGACACAGCCTGGGGTCTGTGGTTCACCGAGAGCAGAAGGGGATGTTGCTAAGGCTGCCTCCGTGCAGCTGCAAGTGACAGGACAGCTGAGATCACATCTCTGGCCAGGGGCACACGGCTGGCCAGGGCCAGGGGCACACAGCTGGCCAGGGCCCGAGCCTGACTCTTGCTCTCAGGACCTATGACCCCTTCATGCCGAGAGCGCAGAGCTCCTCAGCCTTCCCTCGGGACGCACTTCCTACCTGTCCTCCTCCGGGCACACGATGGCGGCACCCACTGAGGTCCCGCCCGTCTGCGTGTGCTGGTCCCCTAACAGGGCCTTATGCAGGAAGAGCAATTTTTTTCCCCACCAAGGACAAACACCCCTATGGGTGACGCCTGGTTTAGACACCCACCAGGGTGGGGTCCTCCGCCCGCCTTCCTCCAAACAGACCCACGACGAAGCGGCAGCCTACAGTGGAACCTGGACCATGCCCTGGAAGGGCCCAAGGAAAGGCCCAGATGCCGGGGAGCCTGGTGGCCCAAGGTCAGCTGTAACGGTGACAGCGATACTGGCTGATGTGTAGGAGCGCACCCCAGGTGAGCTGCAGGCAGCAGGGCGGGAGCCCCAGGCTCAGGCAGCCGGGAGGCCCGAGCGGACGGCCTGTGGCTCTGCTGCCCGCGGGACTGGAGCCTGGAGGCCCCGGGGTGCAAGCTGGATGTGCCTGCACCTCAGCTTTTCCTGGGGGGAGGCATCCATTTTTGCAGCTAGCTCGCCTTCCCACCAAAAAGACCCCCCTCGTCCCTCCCTCCCGGTCACTGACTCATGCCATTTTGAAATTCTACGTGTGACCTCAGGGACAGCACTTATGAGTGCCACGTTCCCTTCCAGGGTCTTCCTGGACACCAGCCGGTGCATGGCACTCCTGCCCCTGTTGTACAGACTGGCACACTGAGCGAGGAGGGTGAGCCCTGCCCGCTCACGCTCACAGAGGAAGCCAATGTCCGCGGACCACACAGGGCACTGATGAGCTTTTCTTTTCTATTTTTTTTTTTTTTAACTTTAAAGAATAAAGTTAAGGAGCCAGGCCTTTCCTGGCCGAGGGAGAAGGAAAGCGGAGAGCAGAGGCGAGGCAGAGCATCCTGAAGGCCTCCTGCAATCTTGGGCACCATGAGCGCGAGCGTTTAACAGGGCCAGGGCTGGCTGGAGAACCCCATCTCACAGATGAGCACTGGAGGCCCAGAGAGGTGGAGACACCTTGTAAAGGCCACAGAGCTAAGGGGGGCCTTGAATGAGCCTTAGTGGGTGCCAAGCCTGGGTCTCCCTCTTCGGGATTCTTAGCTGGGTGTTCAGCCCAACTGCCAATGCCCAGCAACCTGGAGCTCTGTTCCTCGACAAGAGGCTCCCTGCCAGGCAGGACTTCTCCTGATTCAGTGGGAGAACGCTGCAGCCCCAGAGCAGCCTCGTGGCCCAGGGAGGCCTGGAGTGAGGCACAGCAGGGGCCAAATGAGCTATGGTCTGCCCTACACTGCTCCTCATCAAACACTCAGCATCATTCTCAGGTTTGTCCCAGGCCTGCTATCCTGCCAAACCCTGCTCCCTCTCAGTCTGCTGGGACACCTCAGCCAGCTTCACAAGACCCGGTTCCCCTCACCTGCAGGAACTCCTCATGGAGTGGAGGCACCTGGGGGGGGGCCTCCAAAGAGCAGAACTTCCTAGGCAACACCTGATGGTCCCTGTGGTCCTGCCCTGTGCTCCAGCAACGCCTCCTGGACATCAGGACCAGGGGGCGTCTGCACTTCCCCTAAGACCCTGAGGGGGGCGCTCTCTCCAGAGGAGCTTCGGCCCGTCAAGCCTCTTTAAAAACCAGCTTTGCAAGACGCAGCAGAAACGGGCGGTCAGGAAGGCCACGCGCACCCTGCCTCCGCAGGTGCCTTCTCTCCCTGGACAGAAGTACGTCCCAGTGCCACGGCACCACGCGTGCCCACAGCTCCCTGCACTGCACCGCACTCCCCGGGGCACTCGACCTTACTGCTTGGGCATTTGACAGTCCTCGGGTTCTGAGGGGTTGAGGCAGGGGGCAGGCAGGACCCCTGACAGCTGGCACAGAACCTGGCCCAGTGAAGGTGTGCCACCAACCTCTGACAAAAGAGCAAGAGGCAGGTAAGTGTGAAGGGCCCTGGGACTGCACCTGCCAGAGGCCCAGGCCTGCTCGCCTGACCGCTCTGTCCCTCACAGAAGCCAGCCTGGCCACCCCAGCTGGCTTTTGGCATCAATCGTGACTGCAATTTCAAGGGTCTCCAGGGAATATTTACAGCTTTGGTTATTTGCAAAGTGTCCAATTCTAACAATGCAGGGGACTGCGCCTTTCTGTCACTGTCCCCACTCCTCTCTAGCTGCGGGGTGGGCTGAGCTGACCCACACTCCCAGGGACCAGTACTGCCCTCTCCAGTGGACAGAGGGCCATGCCTGCGGCCTCCTTCGCCCCACAGAAGCACACTGTGTTCTTTGCACGTGAGCTCTCCTTTGGGCAGAATGTAGTGCTGCCGATGCCACCCAGCTTCATCAAGACCGGAGGCCAGCCTGGGAGGCCTCCCACATCCCCTAGCTCTTACAGGAGCACGCCAAGGCAGGCAGGCAGGCAGGCACCCATTTTACAGACAGGAAAACTGAAGTCCAGGAGGCCAAGAATGCTGCCAAGGTCACACAGCAGAGAACTCCAACCCAGGTGTCCACTGAGGCCAAACTGCTTTCTTCTCCCTCAAAGCACAGGTATGAGGTCAGCAGTGCCACTTACTATCTTGAAATGGACATCGCCACTGTGCCACGAATTCCACTGCAGGTGCCACCGTGTGCAGGGGCTGTTTGTGGGAATAGGGGACACACAGGAAGTGCGCCCGGCCTGGCCTGGATGTACTTTCTCAGCGGGTCACACTTGCAGCCCTCTGAGCTGCTTGGCTGCAGCAGGTCCAAGGTCCCCAGCGTGCCAGGAGACGACTGCCGCTGGGTTAGGAGAGGAGGCTAGGAAAGCGAAGCTCCCAGGCAAGCAGCAGACCTGGTGCGTGCTCTGAGCTCCCCTTCGGCGACAGAGGCTTCTGGAAGGTTAACCCCACTTTGCAGAGACGTCTGACCCCCTGCCCGCCAGGAAGCCCCTGACCCAGCCCGTGCTCTGGCAGCGCGCGATGCCGAGTAGAGCCGAGGCTTCTTCACGCGCAGGCAGGGAGGGAGGGCCCGCTGCACGATGAAGCGCAAACCCTCAGCACCCCAGAGCTCAAGTCAGGACCCAGGAGGGTCTCTAGGGGGTGGAGACAGCTGGGGGAGGTCACCTGGACCGGCCGGGAGCCAGTGGGACTCTGCCCTGCCAGGAGGCCACTCACCAGACCAAGCTCCAGCAGCATCGGGAGTGCCTTGCTGGGTGGTCCCTGGGTGTGGCGGTGCCCTCGTGGGGCACCTTCCTCCCCAGGGCAGAGGAAGCTGGGGATGCTGCCTCCATGTCCTCCTTCAAACCACAGGAAGCCCTGTGTAACCACACGCCCACGTGTGTGTGCACACGCATGTGTGAGCAGGTAGGGGTTCATCTCACAGGCACACCAGTCCTTGCCTGGGAGCAAGGGGCATCCGAGGCACCTCCCTGCCAGCTCACCAGCCGGCCAGGTGGCTGGAGGCTGGCCTCCCACTTCTGAGCCCTGGGCACACTCTAGGTAGCAACATGACCATGACTTGGAGTCAAGCAAATGCCAAACTGTCACACAACAGGGTCTCAGGAAACGCTGCCCACACTGACAACGCCTAGGTGCCCGGCTCCTTCCCTGAGCCAGGCCCCTGGGGCCCCTGGTTTAGACAGGCACCATCTGTCGGTTAAAATGTGATGACCCTGATCCCCCAGGAAGCCCAGCAGTCGCCACTGACTACACCTGGAAACACAGGTCCATGGCTCTGGCTCTCCAGAGAGCAAGGCAGAGTGCGAATCTGAGCAGGGGGTTTGTGGGAGCAAGGAGGGGAGCCACCTGCTGAGGGTCTCCAGACGCAAGCTGGCCCCTGGGACCACAGGGCTCAGGGCAGGCCTAACCAAGTAGCCACCAGGGGCCTCAAAGTGTGGCTCCAGGAACTAAGCCCACGTTGCTTGAGACGGGAATGAGGTGGCAGCGTGAATGGTGAGGCTGGAGAGGCCCTTGGGGGCAAGGACCCAGACACCCTATTTGAGACTCACACAGGAGAGGGGGATGGGACCACAGCACGCTGCGGAAGCAGTGCCATCCAGAGCAGACTGGGACCTCGGCTCCTTTTCTGAGTTTCCTCCACCAGCTAGCCCACAGGGAGCCTGCCCTGCCCTGCCAGGACAAGGCCCGAGCCCCAGCATGGTGCCCAGAGCTGTTTTCTTTTTCTTTTTTTTTTTTTTTGAACCAGGGATTGAACTCAGGGGCACTCCACCACTGAGCCACATCCCCAGCCCTATTTTGTATTTTATTTAGAGACAGGGTGTCACTGAGTTGCTTAGGGCCTCGCTAAGTTGCTGAGGCTGGCTTTGAACTCGCGATCCTCCTGACTCAGCCTCCCAACAGAGCTGTTTTCTAAAGAGATGCTGCCCTTACAGAAGGTTCCCGCAGGCCTGGGCCACACAGGCACACAGGGACAAACACACGGCCCCCAACAGACTTCCATACCCACCAGCTACGCAGGTGCACCCTCTGTACACAAATTCTCTCCACACACACACACACACACACACACAATGCCACACCCAACACAAAACAAACACGCCAGCTCATACACACAACTGCACACGCAGAGTACACACAAACACACTCCAACCTGTGTGTGCAAATGGTCCTGCACACACCCAGCCACTCGTGCACAACACCAGGACAAGTGCCTAGACACACCCAAGCTTGTACATTTAACACCAAGACGCTAAAAAATTCCCTGCAGGCCCCTGGGGGGGCCCAGGTGCAGCTACACCCACACACAACCACAGCCACATAGACACACACACAAGCTCAGAAAGAATCCCCACAAACCAGGATGTGCAGCAATGTCTGCACACACACACAGCCTGCATGCACTCACGTGTGCCCACACACCCGGGTGTGGACTTGCTCTCCAGTTCATCTGCACACCCATGCTCAGCCATGCTGGCTGCACGCACCCTCCAGACCCCAGCAGGTGCGTGCACTCACACACCCAGGCCTGCCCCACCTCGCACGCGGCCTGTCAGTAGACATGGTGGTGCCCAATGGTGGAGCGGGCCCCGCCCTGGTGGGTGGCAGCTCGCGGACACTCACAGCAGCTTGAGGATCTCCACGTAGCAGCCGAGCGTGCGGTCAGCCTGGGGGCCCAGCTCGATGCTCATGGTGCTGCAGGCGGGGCTGACCATGAGGCAGTCGATGAGGTTGGGCTCGCTGTCATTGCCCGCGCTGGCCGTCAGGGCTGGCTTGGCAGTGCTGGTGCGTTCCACCTCCACGTGGATCTCACTGGAGGCCACGACCACCGACTTGAGCCGCGCCTCGGACAGCGTGGCTTCCTGAGACACCAGGTCCGGGCTGGGGTGCAGAAGGCGCAGAGGTAAGGTGGGCTTCCGGTCGCAGGGCTGCTGGCAGCCATTTCGGATCTCCTTCAGGCTGGGGGAGTTGTCGCGGCTGGTGGAAGAGGAGGAAGAGGCAGGTGAGAACCAGGCAGGGGCGTGGCAACGGCAAAGGCCACTAACCCCCAAGCACAGAGCGAACAGCACTCAGGATGCAGAAGGCGCCAGGGTGCTAAGTGCTTCCCCGGGTCCCCACGGTGAGGCCTGGTGGGAAGCCCACCCTCACCCCTGCTCTAGGGATGGGGGCTGCTCACCCACAGCCCCCAGACGGGCAGGAGTGGATCTGGATTCAGACCCGGCACAGTGGGCCTCAGAAGTGCCTGCTGAAAGCCTCAGGCTCCTGGGGCCACCTCTGCCAGACGCCTTCCCGGCCCCACCTGCGAACGATCCTGCCCCACTCCCATCTCGAGGCCAGTGTCCTCCAGGGTCCAGCTCTACCACCCACCCGGCCAAGTGAGAAAGGTCAGCATCTGCCTTCCATCCAAGAGCCACCTCAGTGACTCCCAAACCCCCGAATGCCATTAACATGCCCATGATAGCTGCCTGCCCAGGGTGTTACTAGAAGTAAAAGGGCCCTATGGCATCACTAATGCCACATTTGTTTGGAAAATGTGGGGCCAAGTGGTAAAATTAGGCCTCTTCATAACAGGACTTGTTGGCACCTTGACCTGTTGAAGCCCCTCCTCTGGGCGCTTCCTTGTGGAGCCCCTTCTCTGGGCACTTCCTCATGCACCTGGTTCCCAGCGGGGCACACACTGGTGGGTGGAGGAGCAGCGATCGGTGTCCTGGCTGGTGTCCATGGACTGGCACTGTGCGGGCTGCTGCTACAGACACTCCAAATACAGGTGCCCAAAGTGCTCCCAGGGGTTAGATGGCCCCTCAAGTCAAGGGGGCTGGACCTGAAACTGATCTCCGGTGCAACGACAGGCTCCTCCCACCGGAGCTCTTCCAAGATCTCCTCAGGCCTCACGCAGGTGCCCTCCTGTGGGAAGTCGCCCTGATTTCCTCCTGCCGCTGAACTCTAAGCCCCGGCCTCCCCCCTGGCTGGGTACCAGGAACCCTGGGGCACGTGGAACATCCAAAGTCCAGTTAGATGAGGACCTCTGGGGAGCCTGGACCTGAGTCGTGGTCAAGGCTCCAGTGTGCGGGGTCAAGGCTGAGATCCGTTGCTCCAAAGGACTGAGTGCCGCAGGGTGACCGACAACAGTGCCTGTCCAGGCCTTCCCGAGCGCGCCTCATGGGCACACTCCTGGGTGCAGGGGGGTGGTGCACTGGTGTCTGAGCAGCAGCACCTGCCACAGCCAGGGCTGAGGCAAGCCCACCAAGGATGTTTAATAAATATGCTTTAAACTTTGCAGGGGGAAAAACAATCCATTGGCTAAGGGCCAAGAACTCTGAGGCTGATGGGAAATTGCGTGTGGCCTGTGGGGGGCGGGGCAGCCCGAATACCTCCTTTGGTTCAGACCTAATTTGCTCCCATGCTCAACGCTTCATTTCCTTTGTTTGCCGTTGCTGGATTCGGGAGCGGATTTTCAAGGCTGTTTGGCTCTGATGGGTGCTTTTCCCAAGAGCCACGCTAACCTGGGTCGAGCTGTCTGTTCCTGGGCCTCTGAGTACATCATGTGCCACTGGAGCGCCGTGGATGGCCTGGAGGACTCTGCGGCTCCCTCTGGGAGGGACTGACCAATGGGGTGTGAGGGAGCTGAGCCTAGGAATGTCTCCCTGGAGATGAGCGTCTTGGGGGTGTCTGGAAGAACTGGCAGCATCAGCGGGACCCTGACTCCGTTGGGCTGGGAGGGGGCTCAAGCTGTGCTGAGCAGGGAGTTGAGGCCAGCCTGGGGGAGGCAGCAGAACTCACCCCCTCCCCAGCCCCGGACGGCTGCGCCCTCTCCTCCAACCCATCCTGCATCCAGCACTGAAATCACAGGGGTCCCTCCTTCACTCAAAACCCGTGCTGACTCTCCAGCATTCTCAGAATAAGACCTGCCACTGAGACAGTGCTCGCATTGGGGTCCCCACCCACAGCAGGACTGGGAGCCTGTCAGATCTGTAGTCTCAGCCCCCCACCAAACTCACTGAACCCCACTCTGCTTTTTAACACCATTCTCAGGAAAGTCTCAGGCACAAAGGTCAAAGAAGCTGAGTTCTGCGGGTCTCCCCCTTCCCCGGGCCTGCCTCCCTCTCCAACTCCATCTTCTGCTGCTCTCTCTCTCTGCTCCAGTCACACCGATTTCCTCTGGCTCCTCCCCTGCAGAGCCTCCACCTTTGGTGTGAAGCAGAATCGATGGCCCAGGGAATTAGGAATGCAGATTCCTGGGTGTGCAGCCCAGAAGAGCTGCATCTAGGAATTTGCTTCTGAAAACAGCCATCCAGGTGGTTCTGAGGCAGGTGCTCAAGGACCCAGACAGAAAGATACTGTGACCATCGGCAACTTCCCCCCATCACCCTGGGCCTGTGTGTGCCATCCCCTGCCCTGGATCACCTTCTCCGCTAGCCCTGCCTACTACAGGAGGTCTCGGCTTGCCCAGGACCCTGAAGGATCCTCCTTAGTCTCCCTGGAGCAGGGCTCAACTCTGGTGTGGAAGTCAAAGGAAGCAGGCAAATAGTGCCAGGGCCACTCTGATTCTATCAGAATGACAGGCAGCTGAGGACGCTGGTAAATGTCTAACCAACTAACTCTTCAGGGAAAGACACCCTGCTTTGTAGCATTTGCCAATTTCCATGGCCTAAGTATCCCTGCTGCCACTGTCCTCAAGTGACATGACATCGCTGGCTGCAGGGCTGGGGAACATGCCTCTCAAGGGCGCAGAAGCCACCTCAGCACAGCTGGACCTAACTTGCCAGAGTTAGTGGAGGGAGTGACTCCTGGGCAACAGTACCCGGCCAGGGCTCTCAGGGCACCTGGGGTGGAAAGCTGTCCTTGGTCCACCAGGAGCCTTCTGCAGCAACCAACCGTGTCCAGACAGTGCCAAATGCCCCCTAGGAGGAAATGTGCCCCCTGCTGAGGACACAGAGCAGGGTTCGGGCTGTTCCCAGGAGCCCGGCAGCTACCTGCCCCAGGCCCCCCACAGAGGTGACTGCCATTCTGCTCTGTAGCCACAGTGAGTTTTGCCCAGTCTTGAGGGGCATGGAGAAAGACCCACACAACGATTCCTTGGGGTCTGGCCTTCCTGCGCTCAGTGAGGTTCCCAGGGTCATTCCTTCTTGCTACTACACATGCTGGTAGCATCGCCGGTTCATTTTGGACACAGCCCATTTGTTCCGCTGCCGCAGTACCTCGAGGTGGGAGAATGAAGTCTGGGCTGTCGGAAGCAATGCTGCCCTCAACACTCTCACATGTTTTGGGTGACTACGCCGGGCAGGTGAGTAGACAGTGGAACCCTGGTGCACAGGTCTGGTCTGCTTTCCAGCTGTCTGGAACCTTCCCAGGAGGCTGGGACCAGGCAGGCTGCAATGGTGTGCCTCTCACCTCATCTCTCACTGCCCTGATCAGACCGTGCTCGACTGCGCTCAGCTGCTCCCACCAC
This sequence comes from Glaucomys volans, assembly GCA_020662805.1. Classification (NCBI taxonomy): domain Eukaryota; kingdom Metazoa; phylum Chordata; class Mammalia; order Rodentia; family Sciuridae; genus Glaucomys; species Glaucomys volans. Next base: position 362,953 of record JAJEJO010000244.1, on the reverse strand, counting down.
CTCACTTGGGTCACGTCGGCACCTGGCAGTGTGGCCCCTGGACAGTGCTGGGTGGGGGAGGTTGGTGGGGCTGCTCCACCTGAGCGGCAGCGTGCGGGTGTCCAGCTCTGCTCCTCCCACCTCCGATGTCCTCCTGGGGTGTGAGCTGGGAGAACATCCAGTCTCCTTGTCCTTCTGCTTCCCATGTTGACACCCTCAGAGCCTCGTGTTCGCCATTTTCTGCTGCTGTCCCCCCCACCCCCCACTGCAGGTGTGCACAGCACCCCACAGGCCAGGTGAGTCGGGTGCCAGGACCGGAGCCTGAGTGTCCTGTGTGCATCTGTGCCCCAGAGCTGGTGTCCGAGGCCAGGGCAAGGGGCCACCTTGACTTTATTTTCCGTATTTTTCCTTTCTCTGCTCACACGTGCTGCCAGCCCTAGGACAGGCACTTGGAGACGATCAGCATGACCTCCAAGCCCTGACCCCAGGGTCTGGTCACATGTGAGTATCAGGACCTGGGACAGAGGGCATGAAGAATAGCAGCCCTCCCTTCTAATGCTCCGCCTCATGGGAATACCCTGATTCACCAAGGCTCCTTCCCACTCCTTCCCTAACCTTCAAAGCAGGGTGTCTGTTCTAGAAGTCCCATCTGCCCAGAGTTTTTGTGGCGTGGGGGCTCCACTCCCGCCGCTCCTCCGATCTTATCTCCGTATTATTTTTGAGAAAACACCAAAGTATACCGCGGCCTGCCCAGCTCCAGCAGCACCCGGACACTCTGATTCCCTGGAGTTGTGCAGTCAACTATCTGAACAACTCACTGTGTGGCCATAGAAGATACCATCACACACCACATGTCACGTCTCTCCAATGACCCAGAGAGCACTGCAGAAAGTTCCTCATGAACTCATAGTACCTGAGCGGCTCTATCCCAGGAGTGGGCTTCCACTGGGGAGGAAAAGGATCTGGGAACTGCCCAGTGTCAGCCCCCAGCGGATGACTGAGCATGCCCTGCAGTGGTCACCTGCTTGTTAACTCAGCTGGACAAGCTGTCCCCTCTTCCCTGTCCCCTGCTGCCTCTCTGCGTGCACAGGCCTCCTTCCCATCTGACACGATCCTGCATGCAGACTGGTCTACTGGGCGGAACCTCAGCTTCCAAGGGCCAGGCAGTGGTGACTGCCCTCCGTCCCCAGCAGCAAAACCACACCTGGCCTGAGGCAGGTGGCCAAGAAAAGCCAGCCGAGTCCCGTGTTCTCAATGACGAGGCGGGGGCAGAAGTGGAGGCAAGCCCACCTGTGCACACCCCACACACGTGCTCATACCCCCACGTGCTGCATGCCGGGTGGCGAGATCTCAGCACGACCTGGTTCCCAGAGCCCAGTACCTCGTGTCGGCAGGTGCCGGCACAGACGCAATGGCATGCTTTCTCAGCACCCTCCCAGGGCCGTGCCCCACATCGACAGGCCCAGGCGACTTGGCAAACGCCAGCCCAGCAGAACCTATTCCACCTCCCTGTGATGCTCCCCACGCCCCCAAGGTGGCACTGACCTGTTGATGAATTCCTCGTAGCAGGAGTAGATGGCGGCCAGGCACACGGCCACCAGGTTGGGCAGGACCCGGGGATGGGGACAGTGCCCCGTGGGGCCGTGCATGCTGGAAAAGAGTGGAGGGTGGTGTGAGCCAGCTGCAGGGCATCAGCCCTGCCCAGGCTCAGGGCTGCTCTGCACAGCTGGTCACACCAGGCTTGACCCTGGTGGTGACCCACATGGACAGCTGAGGGCCAAGCTCCAGCTGCAGCTGATGGACCCAGGGTGCCCGGCGGAATCCCGCTGAGTGGCCTGGCATGCTCCTGTCAGTGGCTGTCACATGAGGGAAACAGCCCTTCTCCAGGGTGACAGTGAGCATCCAACTTCCTGGTTCATAGAAAGACTCAGCACTGGTGCCTCTGGTCCTGGGAAGGTTCACTTGCACCTGCTGGTTCTGGAATTATTACTCCTAACACTCAGCTACGCTCTCAAAAGTGTACTTTTTTGGAAGAAAAATCATCATGGTCAGCTGGGCTGAGCATGGGGTCTGGGACAGTCACTAAGCCCTCAGTAAATGCCAGCCACTACCACCTGCCCCGCTGTCTCTGTGCCTCCGTGTTCTCAACTGTGAAACAGTAGGCAGACCTGCAACGCTTCTGGGGGAAGCGTCAGCGTGGCCACTGTCCTCTGCTTACTTTTCCTTGGTGCTTTATGGTGACATGTGGAATTGGAAAGCACACAGCACGATCTGGCCAGTTTCGCCCCCAGCTCTTCCCACTGCCTAGGTCCCCCAGCTCTGCTCTCCTGATCTGTCTTCTTTTTTTTTTTGAACCAGGGATTGAACTCAGGGACACTTGGCCACTGAGCCACATCCCCAGCCCTATTTTGTATTTTATTTAGAGACAGGGTCTCACTGAGTTGCTAGGGGCCTCACCAAGTTGCTGAGGCTGGCTTTGAACTCTCGATCCTCCTGCCTCAGCCTCCCGAGGCGCTTGGATGACAGGCGTGCGCCATGCCTTCTATTTTGTGAGGTGTCACTGAGACAGGCCTCACCCGGTGAAGCTCCTCTAACCACAATGGGGGCTGTAAGGGGGACCTGAGATCCCCAGGGCTCTGGCAGAGGGACACTGCGCTTGGGTCTAGAAGTGCTCTGGAGGGTCGGCTGGGAAACTTCAGAAATCGGCAGCTTCAGAACCCTTTAACCACACTGCATTCCCGCACCCACGGGGGAGGTGGGAACTTGGGGTCTCATTTTAGAGGCGAGGAAACTGAAGCATGGAGAGGAAAATAAAGAACAAAACCAGCAAAGCAAGTGGGCCAAGTCTGACCTGCAGAAGTGCCCAAGGGCAAAGGCAAGAGCAAGGGCAAGAGTGGCTGGCCACCTCCTGGTCAGGACTGGGGTGGACCCAAGGCCTGATGACTCTCCAAGACTACCAGGGAGAAGCCTCTCTTAACCACCCAGTGGATAACGGAGATGCCAGCACTGCCTAGGACTTCCACCACTTCCCAACTTCCCACTGAGCAACTTGTACATGCTAGGGGCTCCTCATGAAGCATCTCATTTAATTGCACAACTCCCCCCTCCGCCCCTGGATATAGGAGGAAGTAGGATTAGAGAGGCTCGCACAGGGTCACCCAGCAAGCAAGCAGCCCAGCCCACACATGGCTGGGAGGATCCAGTGGAGTTTCTCGTCAAGGATGAGACAGCCTGGCTTTGGAACACCACCCCACCAACCCCCTGGGCGGCATGGAGCAGGCGGTGCTGGGCTGAGGGAGGGAAGCGGGCTGCTGGGCTGAGGGAGGGAAGCGGGCTCCTGGGCAGGCGGAGACCCACCTCTGAATGAACTTCTTCACCACTTCCATCCCCGCGTTGAGCTCGTTCAAGGCGAGGATGTACTCCTGAGTGAACAGCCTCAGTCGCGGGCACTTCCCGAAGTCCTGCAGGCAGAGCAGAGGGCAGGAGTTGGGGAGGTACCTGGAGCGGGTGGGTCCGGCTCTGCTGGCATGCAGAGGAACAGGAAGCCCGCTCACGGTTCGGCACGGCTCACTGGACAGCTAGCACTGCCCTGGCGCACGACTTTGATGACCCATGGTGACCAGGGGCTGTCCAGGCTCGGCCACCTCTGCAGGACCATGAAGGGCTTGCAAGGCCAGCCAGCCTCCCACAGCCCTGGGAGGCTGGATACACTTCTGCGGCCACGAGAGCTCTGGTGCCTGCTCTCCCGAGCTGGCCCTCAGTCCCGCGGAGCCGAGGGCCTGGTGCAGGCCTCCACTTGCAGAGGATCTGGACTGGCTGGCAGGGTGGAAGAGGCAAAGACAGCACTAGGCAGAAGGAGCTCCCTGAGTCCCCGAGCGTAGCAAGGCGACACCTGCTCCTTCACGGGGGGAGGGGAACAGGTAGGAAGGTGGCCCACATGCCGACTGTGCCCGGGTGCGGCCCCCCTGGGGCTTCCTCCCGTGAGGTGGGCCCCGCCACCTTGCTCCAGGACCCAACTAAGGAGTGCCTGATGACACCGATTTGAGGGGGAGAGAGAGCCACCGCCAAAGGTGCACGGGGACAAAAGGCAGATGGGAGAGGCAGGGGAACGCTGCTGCTCCAAGAGGTGCATGAGTGGTGTGTGTGTGGGGTCCCGGGCTGCAGGGCACCTGGACGTCCTGGTCTTCCCAACACATGCCTGGTGTCCTGGGCAGCCAGAAGCGTGAGCCCAAAGCCATCTTACTCAAGCTCTCTGGACAGTGGCATGGCTGGCAACAGGACCCTGGAGGACACCTGGTGCCCCCAGCTCATCCTCTGCCCCCCACCAGGGACCCGTCAAGAAGGCCACCTGAGGGCCAGTGCACTCAATGGTGGAGCACTGGCCCAGCACAACCGGGCCCTGGGTCCATCCCAGCATGGCTGGCGCTCCACCAGAGAAGAAAACCACCGGAATCAGGTTCTCACCTGCAGATCAGGAAAGTGGAAGACCTCCCTTCCAGGCCTCCGGGACCCACCCCCCAACCCCAGCTGTGGGGCTGAGCTGCAGCTGCTGCTGCCTTGCCTGTGGGGGCGGGGCTGGACCATGGGGGCAGTGCCTGCTCACACTGGCCTGCAGCTCTGGCTGCTCAGGGAGCGTGAAGGAGCAGTCCTGAACGAGGGTCAAGGCTCTGCCGTGCCCTGCTGGGCTGCTAGGACCCCAGGGCTGGCCCTGCCTCAGCCCCTCTGCACGACGGGCTCTTCCCAAGAGCAGGGAGAGCTCCTTGGCCCTGTCTGTGGTTCTCCCCTGACCCCACCTGTGGTGTGAAGTGGGCCCTGGACGCTCTACAGCGCCCACCACCTAGGAGTACTGGACACCTCTGCCGGAGGCTAGGCCACCACGCGCTGCAGCGGCTCTGATTCTATATGGGAAATGTGGGTGGCCAACACCAAGGCTGTGAGACTAGCCAAATGCAAGGGTGACAGTCAAAATATGACTCTTTCCCTGATGTTGGATGTCCCCCCAAAACCCTTATGAATAATGACTACCATGGAGTATGCAAAAGTATGTGTCCCAGGGGAGTGACACTGGCCAGCCATTCTTGCCTCGGGCATGAAGCTCTGCTTTGGTGAGTTAAATCCCTTGCAAGAAAAACCTGACTCTGTTCTGGACCCTCACCAACTCCACTCCCAGGCAGAGGCCCTGTCCTCCCGCTGGCCAGAGCAGACCATGCTCCTTGAAACTGGGAGAGTCCGAGTCCAGGCAGAAGCCCCTCCCACCCTGTTGTCCTGGAGACAGAACCGCGGGGGGTGTCCCCCTTCCATGTTCAGCAAACAAGAAATGAATTTGCCCCAAATCTAGGAGGATTTCAGAAACAAATTCAATTAGGGTGTGTGATGGCTTAGAGTAGAGAATGGTAAACAGAATTCCTGAAGCCACCAGCTGGGCCTGGCTGGGAGTGCCCGCCAGGGGCGCTGCACAGGGGGAAGGAGTCCGAAGGGGCCTCATAAGGCAGGATGAGCGCAGCAATGGATTAAGGATGCCTGCCATGAGAGCGGGAGGGGGCAGTGCCAGTGGGACACACTTCCAGTCTTGACTGGGGAGGGGCCAGCAACACGTTCTTCTGGGCACAGTGTCTCTCACCTCCGGAGACAGGAAAGGCACATCACTAAGGAACAGCTGGCAGGCTGCCCTCTCCAAAGGTGTTCCCCTGTGCCAGGCGACCTCAGCGTCCAAGCTGGAGGCCAGTTCGAGACCTCCAAGATGGGAATGGGCCCTGGCCTCAGTGCCTGCTCCTCGACCCCTCACAGGCACCCACTGCCCATCAGACCTGGGTGGGGCACCGCCCAGCTTTTCTGGGTCCCGGGTTCCTGTGCACACAGTGCCACGGGGCTGTCATGAGGCTGATGACCCCACAGGCACTCTCCTGGCTCTAGGAAGGTGTGCAAGAAATCTGTGAATACTTTTCAGTTAACCTTATTTCTAGCCGTGGCCTCAGTGGCTGGTCAGTGGCCCTGGCTAACAGCCTTCTCCCTGTGCAGCATGAGTTAGAAATCCTCCTGCCCCCACCGCAATGACCACAGGACACAAAGGGGCCACAGATCACAGGCCCTGCTCTTGTAACTGGGAGGGTCAACTCTGGAAAGTCTGTGCTTTATCCGGATTTCCACCATTCCCCTAAGGTCCCTCTTCTGCTCTGGGGTCCCATCCAGGATCCCGCAAGACATCTGGCTCCATAGGGCCCCCTGGCTGGGTCACCTTCTCTCTCTCCCTGGTTTGGACGGCTAGAAGGCTTTGAGAGGGATGCTGTAGCTGGTCCCCAGTTGGGATGCGGGTGAGGTTTTTCTTGTGGTTAGACTGGGGTGACAGGTTACTGGGAGGGGGAAGTGTGGTCTCCATCACTTCATCTCCAGGTCCGTACTGTCAACACAAGTCGCTGCTGCTGACCCTGACCTTGATCCCCAGGTCTCCACCACGGAGCGGCTCTCTCCCCTACCACACTGCTCTCTGGGAGGAATCTGCTGTGCAGAGCCCAGAGTGCAGGGTCACCCTCTGGTCCTGGAGGGCGAGTACCTCTCCCCACCCTCGGGACTGCTCTGCACTGAACCTGCCTCCCCAGCCAGTGCTTTTGCTGTTCGAACCAACTTGAAAGATTCTTCCTGTTGTCCTCATGGAAGAAAATCCAGGCAAGGAAGGGGATGCACGAAGCTCCCAGCTTCTTGAACAGACTCTGCTGGACCAACCCCACCCCCAAATCTGTGGGAAGGCAGGTGGTTGGGAGGCTGGGGCACGGTGGAGGGGGCGTCAGGCACTCACCATGTTATGCTTGAGGATTCTCTGGACCACGGGGGTGAACACCTCGATGACCACCATGGACCGGGGCCGCTCTCTGCAGTGCTGGGGAGAGAGGACGGGCCAACTCAGCTGGAGGCCCACACACAGCCTGCAGCTTCCAGCAGGCCTGGGCATGGGGGGCCAGAAGTGGGGCCCAGCTTATTTTCAAAAAGCCTTAATTTTTCACAGCAGTTTCAGGTTCACAGCAAAACTACAAGGAAGACGGCTCCCCACGTTCCACTAGCACCCGCCACTCAACACAGCTCCTGTGGACACCCAGGCGCGCCAGGATGCCTGTCTCAGGCCATGACGCCACACTGGCCGGCGGTCCGCTGTTCAATGGGTGCACCCCTGGTGTCCCACAGTCTCGGGGTTTGGACCAACGTGTGACATGAATCCACACTGTAGCAGCAGCCAGAGCACCTGCACCGCCCCAGAGGTCCTCTGCGTCCTGCCCTGCAGCCTTCCCCCACCCTGAAGCCTGACAACCTCTCATTTCCGTTGTCTCAACAGCCTTGCCTTTCTCAGGACACCAAATATGGCTGGGAGCCCCTTTCCCAAAATGCAAGGCAGGAAGTGTTTCCATTTTTTGAATTTTGGAATACTGCATGCACATAATGGGACACCCAGTGGATGGAACCCAAGTCCAAACGTGACGTCCAGCTGTGCTTTACGCCCTGCCGCACAGCCTGGAGGCAGTTTTATAAGTGCCCGTGTTGTGACAGGGACCCACCACCCACTGGGGGCAGAGTTCTGCACTTGCGGCATCCCGTCAGTGCTGGAAAGGCTTTGGATTCTGCAGCATTTTTGGATTTCAGATTGGGGATCAGGGTTGCTACGCCTGCAGCTGGAGGCGCACGGCAGGCAGCCTCTCCTGACTTCTCTCATTCTGAACACGCCTTTACGGCATTCATTCGTCCACTGAAGGGATCTCGGTTGCTTCCGAGTTTGGGCCGTTATGAATGAAGCTGCTACAAACATCCGTGTGCAGATTTTTGTGCAGAAACAGTTGTGAGCTCATCTGGGTCGAAACCAAGGGCGCCACAGCCTTTTTTGTTTGATTAAAAAGTGGCATGGAGTAGGGTCTTTGGTTTGCTTTTTGTTTCGATCTAAAAGTTTGAGACTGTTTCAGATGGTGCAGTCAAGGACAAGGAATTTGCTCCAGCACGGTTCTTATTTATTATATGACAAGACTCTTGCAGAACCAAGAGTCATGCGGGGTCTGATGGACCTTGATAATCAGGTTCGAGAACACCCTGGATGTTGAAAACGCTCTGGCTTCAGCAACCTTGAGGCTTTTCTTCAATAGCCTAGTGCTTTGAAATGGAAGGCCCTCATGCCGAGTAGACCCCCCACTGTCCTGAACACATTTATAACCCAATTGGCCCCTAGAGGTGCTGAGTGTCCACCCCATGAGGACAAAAGACCCAGGATATGAAAAACTGGGGCTTCTCTGGGAAAGGAAGGCAGATGGGCTTGGAAACCTGGCAGGGGAGGCTGCCTGTGAGTCCAGGGAGCTGCTCAGGCCAGGCTGCATCCCCACACCTTCCTCTTGAGCTCCTTCCCCAAGGGAAAGTAGTCTCACTGGGCCACGGGCCACGGCCATCCTGAAAGGCGTGCGCCCTCCATTTTGGCATCTGTGGACTCTTGTAGGGTTCAGGGCCCTGAAACGCACCCAGCGCTTGAGGCCAGAGAGGTGTGTGTGGCTGGAAGGGTCCCCTGACGGACAGGCAGGCTGAAGACGAAGGTGCAGTCTCCCTTTCCAATCCCCACCCTTGACACACAGAGCACTCCCTGGCTGGGGCTGGGGGCCCAGGTCACTGAGTCCCCCTCCTCCCCTGGCTCCTGCTCTGAGGCCTCTCCAGCTTGTCGCATGGGTGGACACAGCCTGCTTCTCCCCTAAGGGCAGCATGTGACCACTGAAGGGGTAGAGGCCCCCCTCATGTGCCCAGGGGAGCCAGGGCAGGAAGGAGGATGAGGGAAGGGAGTGAGTGGGAGTGGGGTAGTTCGGGGAGGGACAGAGCCAGGCCAGCCCACAGCAAAGAACAGACAGGCGGGTGAGCTGGTGCCCCCTCCAGGCCGCTGCCTGAGCTCCGGGAAGGCAGGAGGCCTGGCCCTGGTGCTGCTGGGCACTGCTGCAGTCCCGCTGTGAGGCTGGCGCCCAGTCCCTGGGAACAGAAACCTGGCTCCATGGCTTCTCTGGGCTAACCTGGAACACTCTGCCAGCTTCCCCTGCCCAGGGAAAGCCCCACGGCTGGGCCCCTCACCAAGGGCCAGCAGGTGCTTGGAGGAGCCTGGGCTAAGAATAACCCAGCTCTGACGTCAGGAGCTCAGAAAATCTCTGCAAACTGCCTCCCAAGAGAGCCAGGGAGTTATTCCAAAGAAAACCCAGATGCTCATCCCCGACCCCTGGGCTGGGACGTGTTCTAACTTGTCACCTGTGTGGCAGAGGGGCTGGAGTCCTAAGGACAGGTGCCCTGCATGTCCTCTGCCTCCATATGGGACCCTGGCCCAGGCTGGTGGGCCTGGGTTTTCAGCCTCTTTGTGCAAACCCACTCGGAGCATGCGAACTTGCCCCACTTCAGCAACTCCGTACCTTGCAAAAGAATTCACAGAGGTCTGGGGGGGGATGGTTGTTTTCCAGCAGAGGAGCGATGGCCTGAAAGACAAGGAACAAGTGTCAGCCGAATGGAAAGGCACAGTGGGCCTGGGTGGGCTGACACTGAGGACACAACCTCCTGCCATCCTTCGTGGGGAGGAAAAGCCCATTTTCTGATCTGTGGACCAGAGCGCCCTTGAGAGGCTGCGAAAAGCTCCAATCGATCCCCGGGGAAAAATGCCACATGATGACATTACAAATCTAGGGGCTGCATGGCCCACTGCCACCCCTCATGTCCCCTTCAGATCTATACTCTGGAACGGCGCACAGGACATCAGAGTGGGCAGGGACCACACCACTTTAGCTCAGGGTCAGAGCACCCGTGGGTTCTGGTTTCTGTGGTGGGCACTGGAATGAAGCCCCCACAGGAGCCGAGGTGCTGCCAGAGCTGGGGGCCCAGCCCAAGTGCACACCTGACTGTGCGGCTGGCTGGGCCCATGAGAGCAAGCTGCCTGTCTCTCCAGACCCGGGGTTCCCACCTGGAAAGGGGCCCAGAGCCACCTCAATGGTCACCTCAATGGTCACCTCAGTGGCAGGACAGGTGGAGAGTGGGGTTTCGGCGTTCACTGGTGGGCCCCTCTTGTGCACTGTGGAGGCCAGTGGCCCCCCTGGCCTTGACTGACCACTGCTAGGAGCACCCTTCCCAGTGGTGACAAGCTAGTGTCTCCAGGCACACCCCTCAGCAAGCCCTCCTGGCTGGCAAGCCTTCGATGGCTAGCTGTGCGACAGGAATACCGGTTCTGCTTGCTCCAGGGACCATCAGGGAAGGGGCGTGGACTGGCCACTAACTGAGGTGCCACTGACTGGTGAGCCATTCAGGCAGGCACAGCTCGAGGCAAACAGACCCCCTGAAGCGGAGGTCCCTGCTCCCCAGTACAGGCCATAGGCCCACAGAATCAGACCCAGGGGTGGGTCTTCTTGGCTAGAGTGGCACTGTCCATTGTGGGCCACTAGCCACAGGCGCATTTAGATCTCGACTAACATGAAACGAGCTATTTTGCACTGAAACGAATGACACCTCTCGGCGGCAGGAACGCTGTTCCGCAGGCTTGCCAGCTCCATGGAGCCCATGTCCGCCTGCCGGATGGAACAGGTATGGAAAGTTCTGCTGGACACGGTGGGTGCGGTGGGGCTCCTGGCCTTCTGCAAGGGGTGAGCCCACCTCTCATGACCCCACTGCCACGTGACCTAACCGCTTCACAGCACTGAAGCACTGAGCACGACAACATGGACATCCACGACACTGGACCTGGCTTGGCGCCGCCTGTGCAGTGTGGCTCCAGCTTCACTGAGTGCTGGGAGGTGGGTCAGCAGGTCCTCCTGTCCCAGTTGGGGAAACAGGCTGGAGAGGTAAAGTCAGAGGGCCGAGGAGCACAGTGAGGAAGAGGCAGAGCCAGGACTGGGACTGCACGTGTGACCCAAGCTGGGCATGCCCCAGGGGGCTGGGGGCTCCGCTGCTCAGACCGAGCTCTGGAACCATGTGGGAAGAAGGGACCTTGGGCAGGCAGTCCCCTCAGGGTGGGCCCCTTCGTTCCCCTGTGCACCAGACTCCATTTCCACAGGAATAAGCCAGGGCTGCAAGGGTGAGAGTGACTAGCTGTATACACACAGTGTCTATCACGTGTGGGCTTGGTGCTTCCAGGGCCAATACTTCATTTCGTCCTCATGACAAACTTAGGAGGTCAACTGGTAGTTTGTACAGACGAAGAGACAGAGGGCCAGGGAGGTTACCTGGCTTGATTTGGTCACAGAATGCCAATTTTTACATGTATCACTAATAAGAAGAGTTCTTATCTTTGCAGAACTCTTCAACAAGCCTGTCCTCCTGTTCGGCCTATTGGTGCATTAGCTCACAGAATCCCCCAGTGGCCCTGTAAGACAGGCACCAGTATGTCCATTCACAGGCGAGGAGACAGAGGCTTGAGCATTAAGTCGGCTGGAAATGAGTGGAATGGGCAGAGGCATTAGAAAGAATGGGGTAGACCAGGGGCGAGTTGGCCCTCAAGGGGATCCCTGGCACATCTGGGGATCTCTCTGTCCAGAGAAGGTGCTACTGGCCTCTAGTGGGTCAAGGCCAGCGATACTGCTGACCACCAGCAAGGCACAGAACAGACCCCCAGAGCACAACCCCTCCTCAGATGTCACCCGTGCTGGGGTGAGAAACTCTGGGCAGGTCCTCCACAGGACCCGGGAGAACGTGCAAGACACTTGAGGTGAAAAACCAATGCAGAACACCTGTAAGGCCGCCTGGGTGCCCCACTGGACAAGGGGACCCGGGGCTGGGCGGAGCCTGCTGTCTCGTGGTGGGAACACACTCAGCACTGGGACACTGGAGCCACAGCAGCACTCAGGTCTGCAGATTCAACCAACTGTGGGTCAGAAGTATTCGGAAAGTAATTGTGCCAGTTGTGAACACATGCAGAGCGTTCCTCCTGTCATTTCCAGACAAGAGCACGACAGCCATTTGCAGAGCACAGCAGCGGCATTAGAGGCCGAGTGGCCCAGAGACCACTTCCAAATGTGCAGGAGGTGAGCCTCGCACTGCAAATGTCACGAGGAGCGTGAGCCGCCGTGGACTGTCACCTCAGGGTTCTGGAATTGACTCCCCACATACTGAGAGATGAGTATTTTTAGTAAAATTGGAAATTCTTCTGTTGCCTGTGCAAGGCCAGAACCAGGTCTGAACCTGGCTTGGAAATTGAGCCCACACTGGGTGTGAGGCCGTCATCTTTCCTGCCAGGCTGAGCGCCCCCACAGTGAGCGGACTCCAGCTGGGGTCTGGAGGCTGGGTCCAAGCTGTGCGGTGACAGCCAGCTGTGACAACCAAGGGCTCCTATGGCTTAGGTGCCTGACCAAGGAAATCAATAAAACCAACTCACACTACGGGGAGGACAGCACAGGGAATCACCACATGCTGGGAGAGGGCAGCTGCCCAAAGGACAGGCACCATGAGGTGACACGGGCAGGACGGAAGCTCTGGGAGACTTCCCAGCAATGGCGACAGCCAGGGTAACAAGGGATTATTGAAGGGGAGGCTGCAGAAAGGCGAGAGGGCCAGGCCTGCCACCTAGCTGTTCCCTGTTCTCAGGCACCCCCAGCGGGGAGGTTCCGCCGGGCCCAAGTTACAGTCCAGCTCAGCCAGACGAGCTGGACGCAGGCAGCCAGGGATTCTCACATGCAGACTTCTTTCCCAGGCTCCTCGGGAACCAGGAGGCTTTGTCGTGGGGCCACGGTGCGCAGGGGGAGCACAGGGAGAGGGAGCTGCCACCTCCCTCCCCGGCCCTCGCACCCGCTCCAGGTCCTGTGTGGCCAGCCCCTCTGCCCTGCCTTGCGCACGCTGCTCCCTGCCTGGACTGCTGTTCCTGTTGCCCCGACACGCCCCAGCCCAGCCTTCAAGACGGCCCGGCCCCCTCCCGGAAGCCTCTGTTCTCTTCCCCCAAGCACGCTCCGTGACAGAGGACGTTAACTGCACCCAGAACAAGATGTGGCCCATGACCTGCCAGGTGCCTGGACGCCACACCCTCACTGGAGGCCATCCCCCGCGGAGCTCTCCATCTGCAGGACAGGGCGAGTCCTGCACACATGCACACTCCTGCGAATGAATGCTAACTGACACTACGCTAGGAAAGGGGAGGGTCACTGGGGCCCAGGCTGGCTCTTCCCCTCTTCTGGCAAGAGAAGGCACAGGGCATGTGGCAAACACCCACCGAGCACCTCTTATGCCCCAGACGCTGGGGCTGGGGAGGGCCGGAGCTGGGCTTGTGGGGCTAGGGGTTGGGCTCTTAAGACCCTGATTCAGCCTGAGGGGCACAGGGCCTGGAACGCTGCTCTCCTGGGACAGGACCTCCTGGGTCAGTTAGTTCCAGGTTCTCTCAGGACACACAAAGCTCTGCCTCTTGTTCCATTTCAAGTTCTGTTTCCCAGAGTCCCACTCCTTATGCTTTAGAGTCCAGCAGAAATACGTCACGTGACTTTAAATCCCTGGCGCATTCTGTTTCCTCTTTCCAGGATGCCTTTACCACCTTTTGCCATGTGGAAAACTCCTATTGATCCTTCAAGACCCAGCTCAGACATCACTGCCTCCTGGAAGCATCCTCTCCCCAACCCCTCACACTCCTTGTCAATTTTGTGGTGATCACATCCGTCTTCCTGCAAGAGACGATGGACCCCATCATCTCAGTCCTGCAGATTCACACACAGCACTTTGTGCACGGTAGGCGCTGTTCCATCTCTTCCTTCTCCCTAGTGAGAGTCACATTTCAATAGCTTGAAGTCGCCCAGGTAGGTCATTCACTCCCAGTGGTGCATCTGTCATTGCTGAGCCCCAGAAAATCCCATCTTACTTTATACTTGATAGATACCCAGGCTCTATTTGCAGTAAATTTGGAGGCTGGTCCTGGGGTCAGAAAGAGACCATTGACCGTTCTGCTCCCATGGTGATGGCTGTGCATAAAGGACACTTCTGCCACGTTCCACCCTCCCCGCCCTGCAGCAGACCCAGCACAGACATGAGGAGTGATGACCACCAACCCTGCCGCAGTCCAGAGGGGCTCTGAAATGCACAAGGGTGGGAGGGCGGCGCACCTGGCTTGATGGAAAAGACAAAACCAAGCAAGGGTTGAAGCTATGGTGCTTCCAGAAGAATCCCAGACTTCCCCTGGGAGAACAGAGGGCAGTGGTGGAGAGGGACTTACCACAATGATGTTCTCATGCTCCTGGGTGGTCAAGTTTGTGTTCTAAAGGACAGAATGGAGAAAGGAGGAAAACAAAATTAACAAAACAATGTACTTGGATTTCAAAGGTCCAGAACCTTCATGAGTGGATGTCACTTGTTCTTAATCCTTTTGTTTTGCGGGGCTGGGGCGAGAACTCTGGGCCTCACACACGCACACGCTGGGCAAGCCCTGAGCTGCTGAGCTAAATCCCTGCCCAATTGTCTCTCCTTAATCAACAGCTCAGAACTTCCACAGTGGGGCTCAAAAGTGGGAAAGGTCCAGGAAGGTGGCGTCAGAGGACTGAGTCCCTGTCACAACCACGTGACCTGGTGGGTGGGTGATATCTCAGTGAGACTCAGTTTCCACGTGGGTGAGTGGGGACCCTGCTAAGCCACCTCATGAGCTTCCCTGGGAGGACATGGGGCTTGTGATAGTGACACTTCCTAGAAGCTGGAAGGCAGGTTTGGGACCCGTGGAGAAGCAGACTTTTGAGTTTCAATTCAGTGCCAGGTAGTCTTCCAGAGCAACACACTTATTATTATTATTATTATTATTATTATTATTAATTTTATTACCAAGTATCAAACCCAGCACTGAACCAATGAACTACACCCTGGCACTTTTTTATTTTAAGACCAGGGTCTGGCTAAGTTGCTTAGGGCCTTGCTAATTTGCTGAGGCCGGCCTTGAACTTGCAATCCTCCTGCCTCAGGCTCCCAAGCCATTGGGGATACAGGTGTGCACCACCGCGCCCAGCAACATACATTATTATTTCAGTGGTTCTCAAACTAGGTTCCCAAGAAACACTGGTGTGCCATGACTGTGCCCAAGACATTTCAGCTAAGTTCAAATCCTAGCAATTGAACTTACAAAAGCAAAGTAGGTTGAAAAGATTAAACTTGCTGTAATTTTAGTTTTGTCCTCTGATCTAGCATCTGAGAAACGATCATGTCTGTAACTGCCATCCTCTGGGTGTGAACTGGAAAGGGTGAAAACTCAAAGCAGCCACTAATTTCTTTTTGGCAGATCTGTAGTGTGACTGTGTTGTGAGTCTGTTCTGGTGTCCAGCGGCGTCCCCAGTGTCCACCTGTATTTCCTAACAGAGCCTGGTCTGCGCTCAGAAAGCAACTCCTCACCTGAGCAGTGCTGGCAGGATGGACGGCCCTGGCATCCCAGAGGTTTAAGGCGCAGGGCTCTGTACGGGCTCCCGCCAGCTAAGGCAAAGGAGAGCCTGGAGGCAGGGTTTGCTTCTGCCCAGGAAGCCACTGCCTCGGATCCCAGGAGGCCTGACCCCGGGTCGAGACGCCCTGACTCCAGCGATGCTGACCTGGGATACCAGGGATCTGGGAACACAGATGTGATGCCTTTTGGATCCTAACACCTTTTCCTCCTTTGTGGACGTTAGTGGAGTCTGGGCGGCTTGTTCATGGTTAAGGATCGGCCGTTTTTAGCTGGGAGACGAAAGCCTGGCTCTCTCCCTGTGATGAGCTTGCCATGTCCGGGCTGCGTGAGAGTTCTCCTCTGCTCTTCCCACTGATCTTGCTTTATCAGGCCAGGTTCCCTGCTACCCCCCAGACTGGAGCTACCCAGGACCTGCAGGGTGCTCACTGGCACAGTGCTCAGGTGACAGTGACGGGCCAGGAGACTGTCTGTTCTGACATCTAAGTTTTCATTTCCAGCCACTGAGCTTAGTGGTCACCAATCCAGGGCTGGGCTTCATATTCCAGGCTGCTAAGGGCACCCTCAGACCTCTCCAGGAAGTCTCTGGTGACCCTGGATGCCACTCCCTTCATCCCAGTCACAGGGGCCCATGCATTCTGCAGGGAAAATTCCCTCCTCCAGGTCACTGCCCCCCAGGAGAAGAGTGCTCACTGAAGCACCACACTGGAGGAGGCACTTGGATCCAAGCTAAGTGGCCACTCCACACTGTCAACAGAGGCCCAAGGAGGCTGGGAATGCCTGGCTTTGTTTTGCTGTGGATGAACAATGATTGCTCAGAACTGTCTGCCACCTCATGGCACCTCTCCTTCCAGATCCTTCCGTCTTTGGGTTGGTGTGGCAGTGCCTGGAGCATCTCCAAAGGAGGCCTAAGAACAGCCTGAGTGAGGAGCACAGAGGCAGGAGGCAGCCCCATGCACTCTAACCCAGGCGCCCTCCAGGCCACCCTGTCTGGACACCTGGCTGAAGTGTGCAAAGTCCAGATCATGGCCAAATCCCAGGACATGGAAATTGTGACCCCCGCTCAAAGGTGCCCTGGCCATCAGGTTTGGCGCCAGGGTTTTATGTGTCCTGGATCCTGAATTCTGTGATGTGGATACTTGTCTCAGCCCCAACTTACAGGCAAAACCCTGGGCATGGAGGTCTAGTAATTTGTCCAAGGCCACCAGGCTACTACTGGGGTGGGACCAGCTCTTCTGACTTCACAGCTCATGGCCTAACCACTCTGGTGTAGTTGCGTCTCCCCAGTCCAGGTCTATGAGACATTTCCATGTCAGAGTGGGATCTCTGCAATCAGGCCAACCTGGGGAGGACGTGGCCGGCCGCCTAGCTGAGTAAGCCACGCTGAGCAGGTGTGGTTTACTCCTCTGTGCACTTTAACACTCGCTTGGACCCTGGAAAAATCTGGCAAGTTTGAGGGCCTGTCAAAGTGACCCCCGCAGACTATGTGTCCAACACAACGTTAATGTCGCTTGGAGAGATGCTGAACCTTCTAGGAAGGGACACTGAGCCCGTCCACCCCGATGGGGGTGACAGCCCTGCTCCCTGCCATGGGACAACACTGACTCCTGGCCTGACGCACAGTAGGGGCGCAGCACATGGAAGTTTCTTCCACTTTGTGTCTTTTAAATATTTTTATTCCTCCACTTGGGGGTCAGTAGACTGAGAGAGCCTTGCTTTAAAGCCCATGAGGAGCTGGCTACGGTGGTCACACCGTGATCCCAGCCACTCGGGAGGCTGAGGTAGGAGGACCAAAAGTTCAAGACCAATCGGGCAAGATCCTGTCTCAAAATCCAAGAAGGACTGGGGATGTGGCTCAGAGGTAGAGCACCCTGGGTTCAAGCCCAGTACCACAAAAAATAAAACAAATAAATAAAAGCCCCAGAGGACGGTGAGGGCCAACAGGCATGGCTGCTGGGAAGATGGCTGACGGGCTAGGTGCCGTGGAGGCTGCAGTGAGGCACACTTGCCACCTCGCCTCATCCTGATGACGTGCCTCACTCATCTAATCTGACAGTGGTGTCACGGTCCAGCTTGCTGGGGTGGAAGGCCGGCCCATGTGGCCTCAAGTCAGAGCCAGGCAGCCTCCACTACAAGGGCTGAGCAGGTTCCTCACCGGCGAGGGCAGCAGGCCACGCTCAGGGAACGTGAGTGCTGTAAGAGAAGCTGGATGTGTGGTCCGGGCTCGGGCCCAGCTACTGAAAGCTGAGCTGTCATCCCTCTCTGAATGCAAGGCTGGCACTGGGCACGTGGTCTGGGAACTCAAGACCTTGGCAGCAATTCATTTCAGAGCCTGACTTTCCCCTTCTGCAGAGTGAGGCTGGCCCTCACCTGAGGACACAGCTGTGCCTTCCGCCTGCGCCACCACTGCTACCCACCTCTACCTCTCACTCCAGCTCCTCCCCATGAGGGAGCCACCATTCGGCACTGCAGAGGTTCCCGGTCCAAGGGATAGGAGCCTGGGCCGACAGAGGGGGCAGCAGGGCAGCAGGGCAGAGGGTGCTCATAGGCAGCAGTGACCCAGGAAAGGAGTGGGCAGGAGGGACCCTCTGCTGGCTGTGACTAGTTCAAATCTGGGGTCATCAACTGCAGTGTGCCCAGGGCCAGGCAGGTAAGCGGGAGACACGCGGGTGTGTGCGAGCTCAGAACAGCGCCCAGCGCCGCTCCGCGCTCCACCTGACTGCCAGCAGGACTGACCGGGATCACTCACTGCGCCTCCCTGCGGGGACAGCGGCTCAGGAGCCTAGGGGCTCGACTTCACTCCAGGCACAGAACAGAGCCTGGCACACACACACACACACCCCAAGAGAGGGGTGCCAGCGGGCTGAGGCCAGCTGCTGAATGACCAGAGACCGTGGGAAACGGCAGCTGATTTCCTGATTGGTTTTAAAGGAAACCTGGACATTCTCGTGTTGCAAAACCTGATTTTTAACCCTGTAGTGGGCTAGAGGAAGCCATCAGGAGGCTGCGCAGGGTGTCAGGGTGGAGATCTGGCACAGGTCAGAGGGGTGATCCGGGGTCACTGGCATGTCACCCTCAGGAATAACCAGATTTCTAAAGTCAGTACCTTGAACCTGGGGGACTCTGCTGCTACGTCTGTCACTGCCACCAGCCCAGGCTCTGAGCCTGCTCTGGGGCCTTGGTGGGGCAGCATCTCTTCCTCCTGCCTTCCACCCTCCCTGGGTGGAAGCAGCTGGCCCAACACCCAGGACCCAGGGCAGGAGACACTCACTCCCTCTGCAACAGGGAGAGCAAGCACTGGAAGGAGCGGTGTGCACATGCTTTTGGGATGGGGTTGGCACTCAGTGGCAAATGACTCACAAGGGGACAGGGGTGCAAGAACCAAGCCAGGGTGCATCTTACTTCTGAGAGCAGTTTTGAGACAATTTCCAGTGGGGCTTGGTTGATGGAGTCATCCTGCAGGGGGGAGGTGAGGGCCATGTCCACCAGCGTCCGAATCTCCTTCAAGACAACCTCCCAGCGGCTTGGGTTACTCAGGACTTTCTTGTATTTGTAAATCTTTTTCTGGGGAGAGAGAGAGACAGGCGCATCACTGACTCAACATGGACGACAGGCAGACGACACAAGCTCATCAAAGAATCCCACGCTTCAGAGGATGCAAAGGCCCTCAGGAGGGCCACACTCCCCAAGAGGAGGGGACACCTGAAGAAAGGAACAGATTCATCCGAGACCAGGCGCCTCTGCAGACACTGCAAGGGCACTTCCCACACTGTTCCCACAATGACTTAAAAAAATAAAAAAGAAGTGAGTGATTTCTCTGTCCGATCACATCTCCTACTGAACTCGCCCCCGGGGTCCCCGTGCAGTAAGAGTGGAAATATCCGCAGCCCACAAAGGGGCTTCCTTGGAGCTAAAGGCTCTGCTTCTGCAGATCCTAGGAGGTGTCCTTGGGGAGTGGGGTTCGGCTACAGAACACGAGGGCTGGATCAAGGGCCAGGACTTTGAGCCCAGTCAGGCGGTGGCTGAGCCCAGAAGACCCCCAGGAGGCCCGAGACTGAGCATCTACCTGGAGGGGGAGGCAGGAGCATTCTCACCTCCACTCAGGACCAGCTCCCAAGGCCAGAGTGGCTGCGGGGCTGCTGCCACTCGTCTGAGGCAGTTGTTCGGTTCCGCCTCTCTGACATCATGGAAACAGGCGTCTGTGGCGGAGGTCCCAGCCCAGCGCTCCCTCCCTTGCCGTCTCCACGGCTGCCTGTCCCACTGCCCGCCTGCCTGGGAGTCTGAGTGGATGAACTCCTTCATTAAGTGTGCCACTCCTTGGGGAAATCCTAATTTTAGTGTTACCGAGCCAGCAACCAGCTGGGGTGGCCTGTCACAATCTCTGAGACAAGGTCTGAATGAGGGAAACGAGAAAGAGGAGGGAGGGTCTCCAACTGATCGCAGAGGCTCAGACAGAAGCTAGTAGGCCACCAGGGTCTGAGGACCCAGTGCCAACAAGGAAGTACTGGGCGCACACTCCACATCACACGGACGGTCGGTGCTGGAACAGACGCCCCTTCTGTAAACTAGGCATGAAGATGCCTCTGGGGAGGGGGACCTGCACAAACCCTGTCCCCACGTGGTCCATTCCTTGGGGATAATGCAGAAGACCAATCGAGGAGGAGGAATGGCCAACACCAGGAGGAAGAGGTCTGATACTTAACTCATCTCTGAAACTCTGGAGGCTGTGAAACACGACCCATGTTTCTATACCCCATGCTTGTCTGGGGCCTCTGGGTCACTTGTCATGCCCACTGCCACTGCATTGGCCACACAGACCGGCACCAGGTGTGTGTTTACTCCCGCCTGCACCTCACTGGATCTCGCTCACTGCTCCCCCTTCGTCCTCCTTCTCCCTGTTCTTCCGCCTGTCTACCTGCCCCCTTGCTCGCCTCTTCCATCTCCTGGCCTCGCTGTGCCTTGCCCATGCCCCCGTTCTGCATCAGGAGGGAAGGGAGGACAGCAGTGTGCATCAGGTGGGGGCGGGGAGGCCAGGAATGGTGGCAGAGCTTCAGGTCCTTGGGGACTGTCAGATGCGCACATGGAGTTCTGCTGGGGGTGAGCCTTCAGGGACCGTAAACACGCTGCCCGCGGTGAGGATGGCCACAGCAGCGCTGGTCGAACTCCATTACTTCAATGACAAGACACACCTGGTGCACCGAGGCTCCTCTGGCACTGTACCGGCAGCCTTCCTAGTGACAGCACTGAGGCTGCCCTGGCCTAGCTCAGGGAGGGGAGCAGAGCGCCGCCGTAACTGCAGGCAAGGCAGGAAGCACCCCAACGACCACAGATCAGAAGCGTCCAGTGCAAGAACCAGCCCAGTCCAGGAGATGATGGGCCCCACCCATGCCAGGACCCTGTCACTTTAGTTTGTGCCCAGAGATCTGCTTAATTTTTAAATGACCATGAAAAGATCACAAAAATAGACCAAAAACCCCATGCTGATCTGGACCTGAGTCTTCCCACAGGAGGTTCCAGATCCGAGCGAGGGCTGAGCTCTCGGAGCCCTCTCTGATCAGCGGAGACTTACTTCTGAAAGAATATGACTTCCCTCTTTTTTGTGAACATGATGCATGCTCATTGAAAAAAGAAAGAATCACACACACTGAGAAGCACAAAGGCGGAGAGAAGACTCAAGAAGGCCTCCACCATCCTGCCGTCCAGAGCGCCGTCAATTCAGGCGAGCATCCCTCCAGTCAACCATCGTTCACGCTCTGCAGAGTATGTCCACCTGTGGGGCTGGCAGCGGTCGCTGCAGCCTCCTGCACGCCGCAGACAGGGCCTCAGTGGCCACGTCTGTGCGCAACGCCTGCGCCAGCATGGCTTCAGGGACCAGCCATTGTCAAAGACCCAGCCTCCGCACCCACTGGGCCTCCTTAGAGCAGCCAGGACAAGGGCGCCCTGGCTCTGTGGTGTCTGAGCCCTGGCTGCAGGGGTGGCATTCCTAGTCAGGCACAGCAGCGAGCTGGTATCACGAGCCCGGCACCGTGCTAGGTTGACAAGCACTGCCTCATTCGGTTCTCACAATGACCCTATGAGCCAGGGACTGGCCATAGGTTAACCCCCAGGGAGTAGACCCTAGACCCTAAAACAAGAGACTGGAGCACAAAGGGCTTAAGATTTGTGAAGTTACAGGCAACACAGGTGGATGA
Source organism: Glaucomys volans (assembly GCA_020662805.1). Lineage (NCBI taxonomy): Eukaryota > Metazoa > Chordata > Mammalia > Rodentia > Sciuridae > Glaucomys > Glaucomys volans. The sequence continues at coordinate 341,419 of JAJEJO010000244.1, read as the reverse complement.
GTGGGAAAGGAGAGGGGGAAGAGGAGACAGTCGGTGAACAGGGCAGCCTCCAGCCTGATATCACGGGGACTGTCAATGTCGCCCACTGTGGGCAGCAGGGACTTCATCTGCTAGGGACTCAACACAGATCTGCCTTGGAGTAGACCATCTGAGATATGGGGAGTAGGGCACTGGTCCACTGACCCCCTTTACTCTCAGGGCTCCTGGATGCCCTGGTTCCAGGCCGACATAGTCCCAGAGCCACAAACCCACAGCATTGTGCAGAACCATGGTGTCCACAGTGAGCAGCCTGCAGCCAGCAGGTTATGCTAGGGGTGAGACCTCAGCTTTTGCTGTAGGACCATTAGCATCCTTGGTGTATGAGACTGTCATGGTCTGGGGAGGGGAAGTGACTTGCACAAGGTTAAACAGCCAGGAGGAGACAATTCAGGGGCCAAAATGGGCTCTGGCCAACTGCAAAGCTCTTGTTCTTTCATCACACTGGCCAGAGCCAGTGGAGAGGGGTGGGGAGGTGGGATGGATTCTCTAAGAGACACCGAAGAAGGTATCCAGATGGTGGGTGGAGTGGGCAAGGGTCAGGGACAACCCCATGAGGCTCTGAAAGAGGGACACCAGGTGACCAGAGGGAGGAGGAGCCAGGGCCGGACTGTGGGAACAGCAGGCAGAGGCTGCACCGTGACGTCCAGGTCTGGAGTGAAAGCGGGCTGCTGTTCTGACAGGCTCTGAGCCCTGTCACATGCAGCCTGTCCAGGGCAGCAGGGCCCTGCCACTCCTCAGGTGACAAATTAACACATCTCATCCTAGGAACTCTGATGAGCTCACTAGGCGATGAATCATGCCCTCAGCTTGGCAACTCGGTCCTCCCTCCAGCCTTCTCTGCCAAGAGGGGTGGGTAGCCTTGTAGTTTGTCGGGTGACCCCCCCAGACACCAGATCCCTTTGAGCTGGGACGGTGGGTGGACAGGGGCCTTGGAGCAGCCTTGCGGCTGGGCATGTGACAGGTGTGATGTAGGAGAGAGTGAACTTAGGTAGGGTTGGCAAGGTACAGCATGGGGACTCAGCCCAGCTCCTGCCCACTGTCACGTGAGGACAGATGGCCTCATGTTCTGTAAGAGTTATGACATAAAAAATAAAAATCCAAGCAAAGAATATGCAACAGAAATTGAACGTGGCCCACAAAGCCACACTCAAGGTTACATGCCATACGGACCTTTACAGAAAAAGCTTGCCCAGCCCCAGCTCACAGAGTCAAATCCCTGCCAGGAGTAAGCATGAAATAAAGATGCACGAGGCCATCAGCCATCAGGGAGAGGCAAGATGGAACATGAAGACACTGTCTCAGCCTGGCCAGCACAGCTGCCGTCAGAAAGATAATACCAAGTGTTGGCGACGATGTGGAGAAACTGGGCCCTCGTGCTCTGCTGGAGGGAAGCTGAACGGGGCAGGCTGACGGCTTCTTAAAACACCACACATACGCTTCTCGTGGGCCCCGCCGTTCTGTTCATGGAATCTGCCCGAGAGAACAAAGACCTGCACACGAAACTACTCCCACGCCTGTCAACAGACGAACAGGTAAACAGGACAGAACGGCACACACAGCACAAAGGACGGCAGCCGCAATGCTGCAACGTGGGTGAACCCCACCCACCACACCAGGCAGAGGCAGCCAGACACAAAAGACGCGCTGCATGATTCCTCCCGATAGAATGTCTAGGAAAAGCAAATTTGTAGGCAGAGAGTGGCCCAGTTGCTGTCCAGGGTGGAGGAATGGCAACAGGGATTAAAGGCAAATGAGCACAGGGCCCTCTGGGATGGAGCTCGGCGTGGTGAGGGCCCGACTCCGGATTCACTAACACGCCGATTCCATACTTACAACGGGCGAGTTTCATGGGATGTAAATTGTACCTCCAATAAGCTATTTTTCTTAAATGACATCTTTAGGGTGTGGAGGTCATCAGACAAAGTAGCAGGTCTGGTGGGAAGAGGCAGGATCTGAAGCAGACTCTGGCTCCAGTCTGTGCTTGACTTCATCCACCTACACCCCACCAGTCCGTCAGTCACTCATCTATCCATCACCATCCATTCACCCACATACCTCCCCACATGCCCACCCACCTACTTCCATCCAATCACCCACAGACTACTTGGAACCATCCATTACGACAGGTCGAGCACTGTGTCAATCCTGAGGATACCCAGGGCCCGCACAGCAGAGGGCCTGGTGCTCCTGAGGCTTACAGTCTGTTACTTGCACCTTGGTTTCTTCATCTGCTGAGCAGGAAAAGAGTAACTACTGTCAAAGACTTGCTATGATTCTCCCCAAACATATGTATATATGAAAGCCCACTTCCTGGATAAATAGCAACTAATTACTATCACACCTACCAAGTCCTGGGAGGGAGTCGTCCAGAGCAGGCAGGACTCGGGAGGGCTCCCAGAATCTGTGACTCAGTCCCACCAGCAAACGACAAACAGAGTCAGCGGGAAGAGCCTCCTGCTTCCCTTGGCAGAGCCAGCCACTCCATTGCTGCCCTCACCCTCTCTGCTTGTCAGGGAAGGGACGTTACCTGGGCAACACCCGCCATCTCTCTGGTAACAGCTCCCGCGGCAGAAGCAGGCACAGACTCTGGGGTTCTCAGGCCTGGGAAAGCGGAGCTTGTGGGTTTTTCCTTGGGAGACAAGCTGTCAACAGGACTGTGCCCCTCGCCAGGAGAGGTGTGGCTCAGAATGTACTGGAAGCACGCCTCGAGAGGATGGAGCTGCTGCCGTGCTGCTCGGTGCAGCCTCTGAGGCTCGCGCACACACGAGCACGCATGCTCCCACCACTGTCAGGGAGAGAGGACGCACTGATGCTCCGAGGAGCTGCGGAGGGAGGAGCAGGCCAGAGTCAGGGCCTGGCTTTGACTGTCTCTCCAGTCCAGGTCCTAGGGCAGAACTCTAGGCAGAAAGCCACTGGCCCCAGTGGCCACCACCAATTAACTTCATTAGAATGCCATGGCCACGCTAGTCACACTGCAGTGGCTAGTGGCCACCATACCGGACGACACAGAGAACGCTTCTGGGCAGGGCTGTCCTGTGGACAGGCTGGGCCAGCCCTGAGTCACTCTGTTTTACAAAGCAGCAGTTTACTCCCTTTTGAGTCCAAGTGCCAAAGTAAAGTGAGTCTACGCCTTGTTGACACAAGTACACAACCACTACCTGCTCAACACAACCAAAAGGCACAAACTGGTAAGTTCGTTGTGCTAAAAAACACTGACCACCTGTGAACTCACCAGATTAAATTCCAAGTACAGGAACGCATGAGCATATCAGACCCCTAGCAGAGAAACAGGCCCACGAGCTTCTCAAGCTCACCACTGTATCCCCCTCTCAGGACCGACGGAAGGAGGAGCCCCCAAGATTGGTTGTGGTGGCACCCGCCAACCCTCATTAGACCATCTGGCAAAGGCAGCATAAGGCTGCCAGCCATGACTCGCTCTGCGGTGGTGTTTCGGCCCAGCCCAGCTCAGCCCAGCCTTCCTGCCCACGCAGTCCACTTGGAAACTGCTGCCCTCCAGGCCCCACCTGGCCTGAGTCCCCCACCCTGACAGCTCTGCTTCCTGGTGGAGTCCTCCCTGGAGGTTATCTTACCTGACGACTCGTATCACTGTGTGAAGCAGAGTGTGTCAACTGAATGTCACAGGCGTTAGTAATTAAGACTGAACCAAAACCAACTGATTGCCTGCCTTCTGGCCACTAAGTGACCCACAAATACTCAGTGGATTGCTACCGATGAAAGAGGTGCACGTAGCTTGTGAATTTCTCATTATTCAATAAATTCCATCACTGTGAAGACACACGTGTCCAGAGTATACCTCACCAGACATGGTTCAAAGTCTTGGGGTCCCCTCTGTCACCATGTCCCAGAGGCCCAACTACACTTGGTTGCCTCTCCCCATCCCGGCTGAGGGCAGTGATGCATGAGCACGTGGTCCCTGTCCACCCCCTCAGGTGGAGACCCCTGCCTCAGACTTCTCCCCCAAGGTCTGCCAAGGTCTGGTACCCTCAAATGTGCCTTGCACACCCAGGGAGATGACCGGCTGGTCAATGTCCCTGGCTCTCCTGACTCAAGACGTGCTGTGAGTGCTAGTCTGTGCCATAGCTGGCCGTCCGTCAGGCCAGGGGCTCGCAGGTGCATCCTGGCCTGGTCCCCCCACGTAGCTCACTGGTGCACCACGGCTGTGCAGACTGAAGCGCGTTACATGTCGCTGCAGTACACAATGTAACGGTGATTTGGCGGTACCACTCGCGCACTTCCGCCCCCCACCTTCCTCCCCTGTCCCTTTCCTCTACTGATCTCCTTTGATTTTCATCAGCTCCGCCCCACCTTCTTTTCCTTTTTCCTCTCCAGCTTTCACATGAGACAAAACACATGACCCTTGACCTTTTGAGTTTGGCATATTCCGCTTAACCTGACAATCTCTGGTTCCATCCATTTCCCTGCAAATGCCATAATTTCATTTTTTTCTATAGCTGAATAAAACTCCATTGTGTATATAGACCATGTTTTCTTCATCCATTCATCTGTTGATAGACACCCAGGCTGGCTCCACAGTCTGGCTATTGTGATTTGTGATGCTATAAACATCGAGGAGAGGTGGAGCTGGGTCATATGGTGGTTCTTTTTTTAAAAATTATTTTTAGTTGTAGATGGACACAATACCTTTATTTTATTTTTCTATTTCTGTGGTGCTGAGGATGGACCCAGTGCCTCATGCATGCGAGGCAAGTGCTCACCACTGAGCCCCAGCCCCAGCCCCCACGCCTGGTCTTCTGAGGAGCCTTCAGGCTGATTCCCACCGTGGTTGGTGGTTGTGCTGATTCCCAGTCCCACCCACAGCATGAAAGTGCTCCTTTCCTCACGTCCTCTCCAGCGTTTATGATTTGTATCCTTGATGACTGCCATTCTGACTGGTGTGAAATGAGATTTCAGTGTAGTTTTGATTTACATTTCCCTAATTGCTAATGATGCTGAATGCTTTTTCAAGTGTTTCTTGGCCAGCTGTATTTCTTCTTTTGAGAAGTTGCCTATTCAATTCCATTTGCCCATTTATTAATTGGGTTATTTGATTTTTTTTTTTTTTTTTGTGGTGCTGGGGGATTTAAACCTTGGGCTGTTTTTTTATTTGTTATTTTATTTTTCCTTTCTTTTTTTTTTCCTCCTTTTTTTTTTTGGGTTTTTTGATTTTTTTTTTTTTTTTTTTTTTTTTTTTTTTTTTTGTGGTGCTGGGGATTGAACCTAGGGCCTTAACCAACTGAGCTATATCCTCAGGCCTATTTGATTTTTTGGTGTAAAGTTTCTTGAGCTCTTTATATATTCTAGATGTTAACCCTCCGTCCAAAGAGTATCTAGCAAAGATTTGCTCCCGTTCTGTCGGCTCTCTGCACATTCCTCATTGCTTCCTTCTCTGTGGAGAAGCTTTTTAATTCGATGCGGTTCCATTGATTATCTCCTGGCATCATTTCCTGAGCTGAGAAGTCCTATGGAGAAGGTCATTGCCGGGTCTAAAAGCTGGAGTGCTGACCCTGTGTTTTCTTCTAGGAGTTGCAGCTTTATTCTTCCACAGATATTGTCCCAGCACCATTTGTTAAGAAGGCTGTCTTTTCTCCAATGTGTATATTTCTGGCACCTTTGTAGAGGGTCAGATGACTGTACCTGTGTGGGTCTGTCTATCTTCTATTCTGTACCCCTGGTCTATTTGTCTGTGTTTATGCCAGTACCATGCAGTTTTTGTCACTATAGCTCTGTAGTATAATTTGAAGTCAGGTATTGGGATGCTTCCAGCATTGCTCTTTTGGCTTAAAATTGCTTTGGCTACTCTGGGTCTTTTCTTCTTCCAAATGAATTTTAGGATTGATTTTTCTAGTTCTGTGAAGAATATCATTGGTCTTCTGATGGGGATAGCACTGAATCTGTGCATTGCTTTTGGTAGTATGGCCATTTTAACCATATTAATTCTGCCTGTCCATGAACATGGAAGGTCTTTCCATCCTGAGGTCTTTAATTTCTTTCTTCAAAGCTCTATAATTTTCATTGTAGAGGTGTTTCACTTTCTTGGTTAGATTTATTCCTAGTTTTGGCTTGTCGTGTGAGGTTATTAGGAATGAAAGTGCTTTCCTGATTTCTTAGCAGGTTCATTGTTGAAATATAGGAAAGCTATTGATTTTTGTATGTTGATTTTATAACCTGCTACTTTGCTGAATTTCTTTATTAGCTCTAGCAGTCTTTTGGTGGAGTTTTTTGGATCTTCTAGGTATATGCTCATATCGTCTGGAAACAGTGATAAACTGACTTTTTCCTTTCCAAGTTTTATCCCCTTTATTTCCTTCTCTTGCTGAATTGCTCTGGCTAGAATTTCCAGCACTATATTAATTAGGAATGGTGAGAGTGGATTTATTTGTCCCAGATTTTAAAACAAATGCTTTGTTTACGCCCACCCACCTGTGGCTTTGGGTTTTTCACATACAGCTTTTATTACGTTTACTTCCTATACAGCTTTTATCCCTCGTGTCTTCAGTTTTTATCATGAATGGGTGCTGAGTCTTGTTGAAGGCCTTCTCTGTATGTACTGAGGTGACTAAGTGATCTTTTTGCCTTTATTTCTATTTCTGTGATGAATTACATTTACTGGTTTGCATATATTAAACCATCCCTGAATCTCTGGAATGAAACCAACTTGGTCATGAAATGCAATCGTAATATGTCAGTGAACACAACAGCGGATGTTTATCATTTTTGCATTAAGTTCACCACGGATATTGTTGGGTAGTTTTCTTTCCTCGACGTGTCCTTATCTGCCATGAGTGTGGCACTGACCTAGCAGAACCAATCTGGAAGTGTTCCATCCCGTCTATTTCATGGAATAATTTGAGGAGCATTGGCATTATTTCTTCTTTCAAGGTCTTGCAGATTTCACCTGAGACTCCATCTGGTCCTGGGTTTTTCTTTGTTGGAAGGCTTTTTATTACTGCTTCTCTCTTATTACAAGTTTTTGGTCTCCTTAGGTTTTCTATATCCTCTTGATTCAATTTTGGCAGGTATTATTTGTATAGAAATGTACCCATTTCTTCTAGGTTTTCTAACTGGAGTATAAGTTTTCAAAATATTCCCTAGTGATCTGCTGGTTTCTGTGAAGTCTGTGATTATTTCTCTTTTATTATTTCTAATTCTATTAATTTGAGTCTTCTCTCTTCTTTCTTTTGGTTAGTTTGGGTAAGGGCTCTTCATTCTTGTTTATTTTTTTAAACAACCAACTCTTTGCTTCTTTGATCCTCTGAATTGGTTTTTTACTCTTAAGTCCATTGATTTTGGCTCTGATCTTAATTATTTCCTTCCTTCTACTGGTTTTGGAATTGGTTTGGTCTTCTTTTTCAAGGGCTGAGATGCATCATTCAGTTGTCTATTTGGGAATCTGATTTTCTTATGTAGGCACTCTTAGCTATATACTTTTCTCTTAGAACTGCCCTTCCTAGTGTCTCAGAGGTTCTGGTATGTTCTATCACTATTCTTACTTGAGTTTAAGAATCTAAAAAATTTCTCCCTTGATTTCTTCTATCACCCATTCATCATTCCAAAGTGTTTCGTTCCATTTCCACGTGTTTATATAGTTTCTATAGGGTTTTTTGCTTTTGATTTCTAATTTCATTCCACTACGATCTAATAAGATGCAGGAATTGCGTATTTGCTGAGTAGCTTTGTGCTGGCCTTCTCTTTACAACTCCAGAATGGCTTCCCTTAAGTCCTTTTGGCATCAAAGACCATTGTTTTGACTTCAGAGATGACAAAGGCCTTGTGAGGGTTCCACATGCACCCCCAAACTGCCCGTCTGGCCCAGGTCTTCTTCATTGATTCAAGACTAGCTCATCTCTGCAGAGAGAGGCCAAGGACCACACGCAGCTCTCAGACTGTCTCCGATACCTGCTCTCCTGTGCAATCTGCTTGTAAGGTCGCCCTGGGGCTCTGGCCTCAGGTTCCCAGGGAAGGAGCGGGCACTGCCCAGGATCTGCACGTTCCAGTGAGACACATGGTCACACTGGGTACTGGAGAGCATTCATGTGCCTAACTGTGGGGTTTAAATAATCAGAAGATGCTCACCTTACACCTGCATTATATCACCTACAAATCAATACCATCAGCTCTCGTTTTTAAAGAAATATTATAAATGCATGGTTTGCTTGTTTTCTGTTGCAGACCAGGCCCTTCTGTTCTATAAATGTTCTGAGAGTAGAGTGAATATTACTTGCTTTTCTCTTAGCTGGGATTCCTCCCTTGCCAGAGGTGTGGCAGGAAAAGTGCCTACTGCCTCTGGGAATCAGGGGCTTCGCCTGTGAGAGCCCACCTCTCTGGCTGCCCGGGGAGTCCAGGCCTGGGAGCCAGCTCTGCAAGGCACCAGGTGGCGGTAACCGCACACACGTACATTCACACCACACCACACACACGTGCCATACACACATTATTAAGGCAACATTCACATAACCACAAAATTAACCACTGGTATTTTAAAGAGTTCGATTCAGGCACATCAGGTGCCTGCCTACAATGTTGTGTAGCTGTTGCCCCAAAGGAAGCTCTGTACCCCTAAGCAGCACTCCCTACTCCCCCCAGCACTGACCACCACTGATCTCCTTCTGTCTGTGCGAGTCCCTGTTCTGGATGTCTTCTAAGAATGGAATCATGGCAGGTGGCCTCTTGTGACTGTGTGTCCACTCAGCATGATGCTTTTGGGTTTGTCTACATTGCCACGAGTCAGGACTTCATGCCTTTTTTTCCCCCCTGGTACTGGGGATTGAACCCAGGGGCACTCCACCACTGAGCCACATCCCCAGCCCTATTTTGAATTTTATTTAGAGACAGGGTCTCACTGAGTTGCTTAGGGCCTCGCTAAGTTGCTGAGGCTGGCTTTGAACTCACGTTCCTCCTGCCTCAGCCTCCTAAGTGTTGGGATCACAGGCGTGCACCACCGTGCCCGGCAGGACCGCGTGCCTTTTAACGACTCTGCCGCTCCCTGTGTGCACACCACAGTCTGCTGCTCTGCGGAGGGGCTCCTGGGCGTTCCTGCCTCGCCTGTGGCGAGCAGCACTGCTGTGCATGCTGCCGTTGCCTGCTGCCGACAACAGGAGGTCTCCACTCTGCTCTGGGACCTTGGCCACACCAGGACTGCCTGTGCATGCCAGTTCTGCCATGGGGCAGCGCAGGGTTTAGTGGGTCTTTCTGGGACAATTCAGCCAGGGCAGTTACTGCACAGCTGCCTGGTGGTCCAATCACCAACAGATGTCCTTCCAGGACCTGGGGGCTCAGGATGGGGAAAGGGCACCTATTGCATGGAGGGCAGGTGGCAGGGGAAGAGCCCAACCCTGTGCACCGCCTGCCTGGCTGGAGGGCAAGTCATGGCCCCAGCACTCTAGCAAGCCACCAATCATAGAGAGGACAGCTTACCGCTCAGTAAGGACCAACTGCAGAGCAAGTGACACCAGGGACAGGAGCTCTCCCTTCTGTAGGACCCTCCACGGGCCGGGCCAGTGCTTGGTGCTTCATGAATTGGCTTTTCTAACCCTGAGTGGTGCATGAAGCCCCACTTGACAGCTGGGAAAGGTGAGGCTGAGGGTTAGCCACTCAGCCTCACTTTGCATGCTGGGTGCCACTGAGTGGGGTGAACCTGGGTGCTTTCTGTGCCCCAGCCACGCTGCCACTTCCTATCATCACACACACACACACACACACACACTCACCTCGCCTCCTGGGCTGCCCAGGGAGGTGCGGGCTGGCTGCAGCCGGGTGCCCTGAAACAGGCTCCTGGGGAGACTAGGAATGAGGGACCTAGGCCAGGCACTCAGCCCCCTGAGAGCCCACCAGAGGCAGCCTCGCTGCAGCCATTACCACTGCCACGGAGACAGCAGGCTCGGGCATCTGCTGGTTACCTAGGAGACCTGGCTTTGGTGTCAGGCTCCCAGCTGGACACCACGTCCTTCCTGCACCTCAGGGTCTGCTGCACCGGGCAGTCTGGCCATCACGCCCATGTTGTATGAATGCAACAGAGATTGCCCTGGCTGCTTTTCTCACTGAGCGATGAGCTCCTGGAGGCAGGGATGATGGCGCAACTGTTCCTTCACCTCACTGTTTGGCAGGAGACTGGAGCCACCTGGGGTACACAGCAGGTGCTCTTGATATTTGTAAAAGGGAGGGAGGGAGGAGGATCACCACCAGAAGCAACAGCTAACAGTGTCGGTGCTTACGTGGCAGCAGGCCTGCGCCCAACCCTGCAACCCACTGTCCCCTGCATGGGAGCCGCTGGGGTCAGGGCGGGCCTCGGCAGTCCATCAAGGAGCTTCCCGGGGAGCCTGACGCTCCTGAGCCCTCTACGCCGTCAGTGGTAATCCACAACCTCTGTGGGGTGGACACGCCTGTCCTGCCCCACAATGCAGAGCAGACAGCGGCAAGGAGGGACGGTAATGTTTCCCAGTGTCACGCAGCTGCTGTCGTGGCTTCTGTTGGGTCTCCCCAGAAGAGAGTCTGAGTGCTAACCACTGGTATCTGACTGGTCTTCTTGGAAACAGGTCTTTACAGATGCGATTGTGTAAAGAGGAGGTCACACTAGATTAGAGTAGGCCCTAAATCTGCCTGGTCCTTGTAAAAAGGCCACGTGGAGACACACACACACGCACTTTTGTGCACACTCAGAAGAGAAGGCCATGTGAAGACAGGCAGAGGTGGGAGCGCCATGTCTGCAGTTCCAGGAGTGACCAGGATGCACGGCCCCCAGAAGCTGGAGGCGAGGCAAAGAACCCCCTGGAGACAGAGGGAGTGGGGTCCTGCCAAAGCCCTGATTTTGGACTTCTGGCCCCAGAACTGGAGAACATAATTCTGTTTGAAGGCACCTAGTTCATGGTAATTTGTCCTGGAACCACTGAAAACCCACACAGCTGGCTGGTAGCAAACAAGGACTGAGCCGCAGCTGGCCTCTCAGTGCTCTGCCGCAGCTGTTCAAGTGACCCACCGGCCCTTTAGTCCAGGGTGGGCACCAGGGCCCATGGGACTCTGGGTGAGTCAGTTCTCCGCCTCGCCTCGGTTTGGTTTGTGGGGTTTCACTTTCCTGGTGGCAACCTGATGCCTGTCCCTTTTTGCTCCTTCAGCGGGTAGAAATGCTGGCATTCACCTGCATAAACCCCTGGTCCTTGCTGCCTCGGGAAGGCGGGACTAGGAGCCTGCACATCTGGGTACCTGCATCAGCAGTGATGTCAGAAGGAGCCACCTGGGGACCCAGGAGCCTGCAGGAAGAACTTCCAGGGGAACCGGGCAAGGACGTCAGCTGGGGGCTGACGCAGGGTCCTTGGCAAAGAATGGCGGGGGAGGACCCTAGCTCAGAGCTTTGCTGTCACACCAGCAGCCACCGGCATGCTGGCTGACAACTCAGGCTGCCACACACCGGCCAGGGGTCATGCCCCAAAAAGCCTGCCAGGGTTTTCATCCTTAAGACACTGCAGCCCCTGGGGCTTAACAACATCTCCACAGTACAGTTCAACCCCAGGCCAATCCCACGAGACGGGGGCTGCAGACGGGCGGAAGAGAATCAATAATGTTTTGGGCACTGGTCCACTTACAGTCCATCTACATACATGTTCACAACAGCCACGGGGAAGGCCGCCATGTCCACCCACACTAATGATCAACCCCGGTGGTGACAACAGGCGGCCGAGTGTTATTCAGCCTTAAAAAGAAAGGAAGCGCTGGCGTGAATGAGCCTTGCTAAGGGAGCCGAGTTGTCACACGGGACGGCTGCTGTCCAAGTCCACTCATGCAAGGTGACAGGAGCAGCCAGCCTCACGGGGACAGAAAGCAGAGGGCAGCTGCCAGGGGTTGGGGGAGGGGGAATGGGAGCTGTCCTTTCATAGGTGAGAGCTTCAGTGTGGGAAGGTAAGGAAGTTCTGGTAATGGTAGCACAAAATGTGATTGTGATCAGGAATTGTTCACATGAGGATGGTTAAAGTGGTGAATCACATGATGTTTAATACAATAGACAAGAAACATGTTTAGAATCTCCAGATGGCTGGCCAGATGTGGTGGCACGCGCCTATAATCCCAGCCACTCGGGAGGCTGAGGCAGGAGGATTGCAAGTTCTAAGCCAGGCTTAGCAACTTAGCAAGGTCCTAAGCAACTCAAAATAAAATATAAAAAAAGTTGGGATATGGCTCAGTGGTTAAGTGCCCTTGGGTTCAATCCCCAGTGCCAGGGTTGGCAGGGGCAACTCTGTTTTATAGGCACAGAGACCACAGGGAAAAGGGGAACGAGGAACTGGCTCAGGACTGCCTCAGGGTCCTGGGCTGCATGCATGGGTCCAACCAGAGGCCCCTAGTGCTCTGGAAGGGCTCTCCTGTCTTCAGGAAGCCTTAACCCCAGGGGAGGCTTTTACCCTGCAGACCTGCCAGAGCTGGCAGCAGGGTGGCAGGCATAGCATGGTCCTCAAAGCACACTCTGCCCACCAGAGACATGTACACCATTTCCTGAAATCCAAGAGCTGGATGCAGCCACCTGCCCCTGCCCTGGACCCAGGTCCCCTAAACTTCCCTCTCAGTAGCTGGCAGAGGCCCGTGGGAGGCTGATCTGGGGCAAGAAAGCTTGCCTGTGCCGAGGGGGTCCTCAGTGGGGTTCTTCACATTAGAAAGAAAAGAAGGAAGGTGACCCAGTGTGAGGATGTCAGGAGGTGGAGCCCTCAAGAATGGGATCAGTGCCCTCATCCAAAGGGACCCAAGAGCTGCATTGCTCCACCACACACTGTGAGCACACAGTGGAAAGATCGTCACCTAGGAGCACAGGGCACAGGCCCACACCAGGCATGGAATCTGCCCTCACCTTGGCCTTCCAGCCTCCAGAACCGAAGAAGTCAATTTCATTGCTTGGAAGTTAGCCAGTCTCTGATTCTGCTACAGCAGCCGAAATGGACCAAGCCACCAAAGAACACCAGAGCCACCAGAGCTGGAGGATGGACAGGGTCCTGTCCTAGAGCTCTGGATGGGTGCAGGGGTCAGCAGCCCTGGGACACTCACCCCAGCAGGGGAATCTTTGGCTTCGTCGGGCCCTCGGGCCTGTGCCTCCAGCAAGGCTCCAGCAAACTCCATCGGCAGTGTCCATGGAGGACGGCTCAGCTTCCGCCTCGGACAGAAGCACCCTAGGGAGGCTGGCAGGTCCCCAGGCCCAAGCTTAGCCCACCCCAACCCCTCACGCCCTCACTCTTGGATTATTCTAAAGATTTCTGGGTTGCCCCCCGCCAACAGCCTGCTTTTGCTCCCCGGTGTGTGTATTATAATACACTGAGAGGGGGGCAGCCCACATTTGGACTTCTTTCCTGCTACGTAAGAGTTGTGCAGCCTTAGACAAACCATGTCACCTCTCTGACCCTTATTTTCATCATTTATAAAATGAGGATTTTAGTGGCACTTGCCTCTTGGAGCTACTGAGAGAATTAAACATAGTATTTCAGGTAACTACTGAGTTCAGCAGGTAAGTGCAAAAACTAAGGTGACCACAGGTCCATGATGGAGCAAGGCTTCAACTGTGGCCCTCGGTGCACCTCACGGCAGTTAGAGGGGAAACGGCAGGCCCGCCTGGACCCCCTCCACCACCACCCAGAGCCAGGCTGGCTCACACACTCAGGGTCCCATGCACACACCAGGAGGGCCCCACGTGGGGCTGGCACAACCCACTTCTTTACAGAGGAGGCTGGGGAGGGGTCCGGGCAGGGGCTCAGCTTGCTCCATAGCAGACGCCACTCGCTGAGGAAGCCCTAGCCAGGCACGGTGCTTCTAATTAAAGAGAAAGGAGGGAAGGGGTCCCCAGGCACTTCAGGACTGGGATTGTGGTGTCGGTACTGTACCTTCCACAGTCTCCAAGTGGCCGGTCTTAGTATTTGCACTTCTTAGTGGTGCAGTGCATTATGTGACTTTTTAAAATAATACTCATTCTGTGAAAAATCAGGATCACACAGAACAGTGTGAGGGCAGAGGGCAGAGCCGGGAGCAGCACCCTGCGGGATGATGCCCGCCCTCTGGATCTGGGTGACGTCATTTCAAGCATTCCCTACTGTGTGTGCACACGTATGCACACACACGTGAGCGTGCACACATGTAAACTGGCCCATGAACCTGGCTGTAACCTCCACATTGGCCCTTTCCTCCCATCACCTCGGCCCTCGCCACCCCGAATCCCCACTAGCACTGCAACACCACGGTTACGTCGGGGTTCAGGAAATGTTCTGTGGAGGGCCACAGGGTAAGCGTTCTAGGTGAGCAGCCAGAGTCCCCTCCTGCAACCGCCGTGCCCCTGAAGCAGGCCAGGCAGGGCTGCGCTCCAGCCCCGCTGGTGAGAACAGGCGGTGGACAGGGCGTTGTGCCTGGGTCAGCAGCGCCTTGTGTCTTTCTCACGTCCTGCAAAATCAAACAGGTCCACAGAGCAGAGTCTGAGGTCCTTGTTTGCTCATAGAAATGGCCCTGGCCTGCACATACGTCTGGGCACCTGGCTTGCTCTCCTGTCACCTGAGGGAGCCTCTCCAACAGCTTCCTGTGACTTTCCCCACCTGTGTGCCTTAGCAAGCACCTCGAATGCGCCGCTGGGGAGGACCTCCACTTAAGATGTAAAAATGAGGCCTGCGGCAGTCCTGCTGCCTGACCTGTCCCACATGCCATCCTCCTGGGGTCACCTGTGGCAGTGCCACCAGCTTCTGCTCAGTGATCTCAGTGACCTGGTCCTCTCTCCTGACCAGGGCCAACCCGTGTCAAAGAGCTCTTTGCACCCAAAATTAGGGACAGGAGCAGGGGCCTCTTATTAGTCACTAATCCAAGGTGGCATTTTCTGAGGAAACTCCTGATGACAGCAGCCCACCACACAAAATGGAAAATGCGAAGACCGTCCCAGGGGCCCTGCGGGCTCCAGCTCCACCCCGAGGGGTACAGCCCAGCGTGGGGTCAGCCTGACACCGCGGGGCAGGGCCCTGCTTCCTCTGCCTGATGGGAGGAACTCTATCCCAAGCAAGGCCTTCCCCTGCGTCGTGCAGGCCGCCCCCCGGCCCCGTGTAACCTCATGGCAGCAGCCCCTCTGCAGGGGCCCGGCTGTTTATTTTGCCGGGAACTTCACCCAGGCTCGCAGCACTTCAAAGGGCATCTGCTCTGTCTGCGGCCATTTGGCGGCCTCCGCTCGGCGCTGGGCCGTCTTCTGTTGGCTGCAGCCATGGTTCCTACCACCAAGGGCCTTGATGCACGAGCGCCCTGGAAAGGATCCGGTTCCCTAGTAAAGGAACTCCTAGTCGGTCTCTAACACGGGTTTCCAGACAGGTCGTCATGTTGTGCCTGGCTGGGGGACACTGCTGCTGCCTCCCGCACAGCCAGGCTTTACACGGGGGCTGCCCTCCTACGTGGGGGCTCAGGTACCAGATGGGGAACTCTACACCCACGGGAAGTAGTGTGAGTTCCAGGTTGCTCATCGTGATCGTGTGAATTCTGCCATCTATACAATGGAGAGGACACTGCAGAGAAATCCAGAAGCTTGGACACGGTCATTTACACTTGACCTCAGGCTGTGAGAGACACAGCGCAGGGCCTGGCAGGCACAGGAGGCGCTGGACCGGGGTTCGACTCTGGCTAGGATGCACAAGGAAGTCACCTCATCAGAAAGTCAGTTCTCTTCTGCAACACGGGGATGTAGCACCCACCTCCTGGGGACACTGCAGCTTGCACAAGGTGGCAGGTGAAGACCCGGGAGAACAGGAGGCTTCAAAAAAGGCTTACTGCACTTCCTCCTTGCTTCAATCTGTCGCGGTAGCTCTCAAGCCCTGGTGTGCCTCAGTCACCTGAGGGTGTGTCAAAACGCAGGTGTGCGGCAGCCCCACCCCCAGTTTGTGAGAGAGGATTTACATTTCTAAGCTCCCAGACGACACTGGTCTGGGACCCCACTTGGAGAACCACTGAGCTATTGGTTCAAAACTCCTGGGTCCACAGTGGCCAGGAGGCTGGAAGGGCAGGAGGTCCCTCCTGGATGAATTCACTACAGACTTCAACAAGGGCCTCAGGAGTCAACAGCCACAAATGGTCCACTGGAGTCTGCCACCATCTCCGGCCGGTGCCAAGGGGCCCCTGACTTCCTGGGTGTACTTTTTAAGGTCCCTGTTCTCCTGCGCACTTGCCCCAGCCCCAAAGTCAGGTCTAGCCCAATCTTCCGAAGGGTCTTGTCCAAGCCTCTGCCTGCACACTCTCCCCACGCCCACCTTCCTTCCCGAGAGTGGAGCTGCTGCCCTCGGGTACCCCTGATTGTCCCCAGCTGAGGCGAGGACCTAATTCCTCTGCCGGGATTGGTGCTGTGCTTGTCTCCTGGCCAACAGGCAGATGGGAGACTCAGAGGCCAACAGGGGAGCAGCGGGCCACCGCCCCCTCCTGGGCAGGACTGCCCAGTCATAGTGTTGCCCCGAGAGCAGGAAGCACCCCTGAACCAGGAGACCCTGCTGCCCCTACAGCCCCCTGCAGAACAAGGTCTTCTAATGAAGGCATGACCTTCTGGTTATGTTTGGAAAACTTTCCATAAAGACAGAAGGAGAGAAAAACATGAACTTCTGCCATGCAGGATGGAAAGCAAGTTCACCCACAGGCCATTTACATGAAAGCCTCCTTGCTGGTCGCAGTGACTCATCAGCCCCTTCAAAGCCTGTGCTGATGACACACCAGGGCTCTGGAGCCCCTTCCTTGCCTAGAGAAAAGGAAAAACAAACCAACCCGCAGACACCACTTCTGTCCTGGCCACTGGGAGAGGCACTGACTGCACCCCTCCTGAGGCCCAGGACACACAGGGGCAGGGTTGCACTGGTTGTCCCAAAGACCAAGGTGGGCCCTCCCGGAGGGACAGGGCACAGAGAGCCCCGGGGGCCTGGGTATGGTGCAGGTCACTCTACCCACCCCAGGCTCTGGGTGCTTAGTGATGGAACACAGGCAGCCACAGGGCCTCATGGGAAAGTCTGTGGGGCAGTCATTCAACACTCTCCCCAGCTCCTTTCAGAAACTCAGTTTCTCCATTTGGACAATAGCGTTTACTAAGAAATCTAAGCCCCGTCTAGCCGGAAGCTTGTCTGAACAGAGGATAATGGTCCCCACTTACACACAGTTGAGCCTCCACAATTTCACTTACCCAGGATCAACCACGGTATGAAAATATGAAATGGAAAATTCCAGAAATAAACTATTCATGAGCTTAAGATACAGAATGGAGTAGTGTGATGGAACCTTGTCATGGCCACTCCACTCTCCCTGCATGCAGCGTGTCCACCCTGGATACACCATCAGCCCGTGAGTAGCCTCTTGGTTACCAGATCAACCTTGGTGGCATCCATAACCACAGTGCTGGCATTCAAGTGGCCCTTGCTGTATTTAATAATGACCCCGAAGCACAAGAGTGGCGATGGGAAGGAGGCGCCAGGACAAGGAGCATGGACGCACAAACTCTGGCACCTGTGGCCATCCTGTGGGCCACACGGGAGAGCGCTGTCTGTAGGGTTTGGACAGCTGAGGATTCAGGCAGCCAGGGGGTCTTAGAGCATGTCCCCCACGGATAAGGGAGACAAGCACCTCCAAGAAACAAAAGGAACAAAGTGGATCTGTATGTGCGACCAAGGAGACACAGGGCCCGGAGGGAATGCTTGCCTGGGGGAGGGTGCGGTTCTGGCCTGGACGAGGGGAAACCTGCGGGGAAACCCACGGCGACGTGGACACTACTCGGCTCTGGGCGGAGGCTGGCTGTGCTTTGTGGCCACCTACACTTCTGCAGTGGCCACAGGTGTGTCCTGTGCAAGGTGAGGGGCTAGCTGGGTGGTTTCCTGGGGTGACGGTCACTCGGGTGAATGAGCCGACCGTCCCTGGGCCTGACGGTCAGGACGTGCGCTTGGTTACACGCAGGCCGCAGCTGGCTCTGATGAAACATCGTAAATGTTGGGAAGGTTTACAGACGGTGGCAATGTTTTAAGATTCCTTTGACCTCTTTAGTATTTAAAAAACCCTTAACACCAGGCACGATGGCACATGCCTATGTCCCCAGCGGTGAGTGAGGTTGAGCCAGGAGGATTCCAAGTTTGAGGCCAGTCTCAGACACTCAACTGGGGCCTGAGCAACTTAGTGACCGACACCCTGTCTCAAAATAAAAAAATAAAAAGGGCCAGGGATGTAGTTCAGTGACAAAGTGCCACTGGTTCAATTCCCAGTACCTAAATAAATAAATAAATAAATAGCTGGGTAAGTGCACTCTCCAAACGTCCCCTGACTCAGGGCTCTCCTGCCCCTAAGAAGGAGCGGAGGTCCAGCCACAGCAGACCACTACTGCCAGCCCTGCCTGAGGGCGACCGAGAGCGCCTGCGGCCTGTGCCTTACTTCCCAGCACCCGCTCAACAGGAATGTGGACACACCAGGATGTTCACACCGTTCCACCTGCAGCAGCCCCACACGGGACATCTCTGTCCACGCTAGAACAAACAAGTCGAGTACGAGCCGGCAAAGCAAGGAAGAAATAACCACAGCACGCAGCGCAACAGCTAGGTAGGAAAAACCTGATTTTCAGCCTAGACGCCAGGTCACAAGAGTTCAGACTGGACGACTCCATTCAGATAAAGTCCACACGTATGCAAAACAAACCCAGGCTGCTGGAGTTGGAGCAGAGGCAGCCAAGATGGGAAGGCCCGGAGGCAGGGAGGCCAGGAGGATAGGAGGTGGAGAGGCCAGGAGGCCTGGGAGTTCCCTGAGCAGCACACTCAGGATTGGTGTGTTTTCCTCCACATGCTGTCCTGCAGGGGACAGACAAGAAGGTCTGTTCTGACGAGAGCAGAGGTCGTCAAAGCAGAAACATGAACCTGGCCCCCGCCCAGCCACCCTGCCCAGGCAAGGCTGGCCTGGAGGCTCCTGGCCTGGAGGCTACACCCTGGGCTGCACCTCGGCTCTGCCTTCTGCCAGCTGTGTGCCTGGGGACCAGCCCCTCTGCTGGCTCGGCTCCTCCTAGCACATAGGGTTTCCTGAGATAGCACTGCACAGAAGCCCCCACGCAGTCCTGGCAGCAGTGGGTGCCTGGTAGCTGCTTCTCTTCCTCTACTGTACAGAAGGCCAGGGGAGCTGAAGCCCTCGTCCCCAAGGCTGCCCAACCCTCTGCCACTTGTTGGTTTCAATCCCAGAAGCTCTGCTTGTTGTTGGTTACAGGGTCCCCTGTGACCCACTGAGCGACCTGTGCTGTGGCCTCCAGGGAAGCTGGCAGCCTGGGCCCCAGAGGCCTCCACCCTTGGGCTCCACTGAGCACAGGCACAGGGCGAAGCCTCCTGGCTGGGCGCCTCCGCCTCAGTAAGGCCTCTGCTCTGGGGTCTCTGCTCAGCTGCCTCCCACGGCAGCCCCTGCCGGGTGGGCACGGCCCTTCTTTCACAGTGCTCCTCGGAATCCCCCGATTCCTCTTAAGAGGGCGCGAAGTCCTCTGACTGAGCACCAGAAATGGATCTGGATGGATGCCTGGCTGCAACCTAGCTGAGGAGGCATGTGGCCGGGGCCCCGGCAGACAGAGCCAACTCCTGCCCACGCTGCCTGCTCCAACTGCTTCCTTCTCAGCCTGCAGGGGACCAGAGGACCTTCCTGTCCCATCAGCAGACACACTGACTCGAGGGTCTGTGTGGAAACTCCTATGGGCAAGCCCCAGACACAGCAGAGCCAGCGGGACCACCCTGGAGTCCACGGCGCACCGTGCCCCGTGGCCTAGGAGGACGCTACAGCCGGGCTCTGCGAGGAGCTCTGCTCTGGGAAAGGCCCTGATGGATTGGTGACACCTGCCACGTGCTCACGGGGAGCTGGGCACGCATGCCATACGAGACTCCCTACTTCCAGAGCCTTGTCCTCTAGGGTCTTTGTCATCTGTGAGGAATGAGGACCAATACTCTCGGGGGCTCAGCACATGGCAGTGTGGTTCTGGTTGCTGACCGCGTCGTCGTCTTCCCAAGAACCTAATGAACTTGGATTTATCATGAGCCCTGCTTCATGTGGGAGAAAAGGAGGTCCGAGAGGAAAGTAACCGGGCCAGTGCCACCTGGCGAAGAGGTGGCAGAGCCAGGCCTGGGACCTGGGCCCTGCGGCCTAAGCCCTCACCGTTCAGCAATGCAGACGATGTCCTGGGAGCAAACAGGGAATAAGAGAGCCGTCAACCCTCCCCACGCGACCAGGGTTCAACTGCCCTACAGGACTTGGAGGAAGTGGAGGCTCAGATGGGACAGGAGAGCCATGACCACACTATTGCTGAGCCAAACTGGGGACAGGCTCTAGGGCCTGGAGTGGGAAGCCTGGGCCACAGTTAGGGTCATGGTGCCCGCTGTGGGTCCTGCCCTGAGCCCCGAGCTCTCCCCTTCCCAGGGGCCTCCCCGGTGCAGCCCTCGGTAGGGCTGCCCAGCAGGGGCACCAGCTCAAGGCCCGTGGTCCTTCTGCCCTGGTTCCCTGGGAACACTGGCACAAGGGCCCTTCTCCAGTGTGGGCGAGTCCTGCTTCCCGAGGGCGTGGCCAGATGGTCACATTCTGCTCTGGCTGGGGACCCTGACAGCAGCAGTCCCTTGGTGTGGGCCCTGAGAGAGCCCAGGCTAATCCCTGAGGCCTGTCAGTCACTCAGAGCCTGGATCTGGGCTCGCTGTGCAGAGCCGTGCAAGGAGCCGCCGTTCTTGGCCACAGTGCCCACCTCCGGGGCTCGCAGGCCCGTCCAGCGGAGGAGGGAGACTTTGCAGAGCGGTCTCGAGGTTCAAGGGAGCGGATGCATGTGCAGTGCTGGCCCAGGGGACGCTCTGTTGACCTGGGGGATACTCCTCCTAAGGGCAACTTCCCAGCTCGGCTCCTGGAGGCCTCGAGTCTGCCAGGACACGCTGGCGAGGCTGAAGGGCTGCAGGAGGCACTGATCCTGCCAGATCCCCTCTACCTGCTTCATAAACAGGAACCATGAGCCTCAGTCAGGGAGCAGGTGAGGCACTGCTGCCCCATTTCACAGCTAAGAAAACTGACCAGCTCTGCAGCCAACACACAGGCAATGTTGTCTTCCACCACCTCCCGCATTCGTTCCTACCTCCCCTACTGTACGGGGAGGGATGAGGTGTGGACAGAGCGGCCGGAGGCTGCGGCTGCCCCAGGGGGTTGGGAAAGCCTGCTCGGGAGGAGGCAGCCGTGGCCAGGGCAGCCGGCCAGAGAGGATGCAAACATGGCTGAGACTTTCCCAGAGCCAAATGCATTCCTCTGGCCTGGCCAGCCTGGGACAGGGAAACTGGCCAGCCTCTTGTCGCACACTCAGTCTGATCCTCGGGTTCAGCTCTGGCGCTGGGCCCCTGGGGTTGTTCTTAGTGACCCAGCTTCCCGGGGGAGAAAACTCTTGGATTCCAAGACTTCTGTGCAGCGGCCTTGGAACCCCTCAGGGGGTGGAAGGGCTGGAGGCTCCAGAAATTCGCGCTGCCTGAGCAGGTGTGCCCTGGCTCCTGGGGCTGTGATCAGTCCAGACTGTCTCCTCGAAGCCTGGCATGCAGGGCCCCTCCCTGGGCACGGGGCCCACCCTCGAGGTGTGCACACCTGGGCCCTGCATCTTCAAATTCTGGACAGGGAAACAGTCATTTCTCTCAGAGCTTTGTGAACATACTTGTGGTCTTGACACACAACCCAGCTGTCCCCATATGCAAGGACCCAGCCTCCAAGGGCCAGGGAAGGAGCAAGGTGGCGCATCTCAGAGCCAGGAAGGAGGCCTCATTAACCCAACATCGTTGTTTATGCTCCTGTGCCCCTGGGAATTGGTCTCCGGGGCCCAACCTCCCGAACCAAACAGGGCTAGCCTCCCCCGGGAGTCAAGGACCTGGGCTGTGCTCCAGGAGGTCTGCAGCTACCGCATGCCACCCAGAGCAACCCATTCCTGCACCCCCACTGTCGTGGGAATGGAAGGTGCTTGCTGGTCCTTGTCCCGTGGGCTCCAGGCCTCCTTGACCTCACTGACCAGCACTGGCTGGAAGCAGGCGGAGCAGAGTGCCCAGGGAGGTAGGGTGGAGCGAGCCCTCGCAGGGTCCCCGTACGCTCTGCACTCAGATCTCCTCTGCGAAGGCTGACCGCAGAACCTGCTCCGGGAGGTGAGAGGATGCACAGGCGCGGTCCCAGCAGAGGAGCTCCTCCAGCCAGGGACTGGGACAGCGGCAAGCACCCTTGAGGACACATGAGGCCTTTCAACGATGGTGCTCCGGGGGACAGAGACGAGCAACAGGCAGCACGGGCCTCCCAGTGGCCGTCCGCCTCGCCCCAGGAGCAGACCTACAGCGGCGCCTCTCAGCCTTCTTCATTACTGTCCCCGCCCCGCACTGGGGACTGAGCCCAGGGCGCCCCACCACGGAGCTGCACCCCAACCCTGGGCATCCTTTATTTTGAGACCAGGGGGCCTTCTAGACAGGTCTCCCCGTTTGCTTTCCTCCTTTACCAAACCGTAAGGCTTTAGTAACAGACCGGGCTTCAGAGGCCACGGGGCATTTTAAAAAACCAAATATTTTTAAGCCCCAAAGACCCCTGAGGGGGCTGAGCCCCTGTGGGAAACGCCCTGTGGGAAACGCCCAGGTCGTTTCAACTTGACTACAGCTAAACCCGGGGACTGGGTGCGCGGAGGCCACACTCGCCAGGAGCAGAAGGAAGCCTTCTGTGTGTGCCGCGCTCGTGAGGGCTACGACAGAGGCGACGCTGAGAAAGGCAAAGACTCAAGCTGAGGAGGTGGAATTTCCAGCCGTCCCTAATTTTAATAGTCTAATGACTCTCTCCCCTTTGAACAGAGGAAGGGAAAAGAAAAAAGGAAAGGAAAGCTTCGAATTTTATTACAAATGTGGAAGAGAGGGTGGCTGTCTCAGGAGCAGCAGAGGGTCCTGTCCCAAGTGGGCTCAAGAGCCTGCATCTCAGTCAGACAGAGTTTGATCCAGGAAGAGGCAGGATGGACCAACAGATCTGGACTAAAATTCAGACCGAGCTGCTGTGCAAATATGACCGAGTCGTTCAATCTCTCTGAGTCTCAGTCCCCTCACTTGCTGAATAAACTGAACCAGAACATACCCAGCCAGGCCTGACGTGTCGTAGATATTTACTAATTCCATCCCAATTAAATGGACATTTGCTATAGTCTTTCCAGACCAGCATTCCAATCCGGGTCTTCCAGCTCATCTGGCTTGCCAGCAATGCCCCCAAACAACTTTTAAGCTTCTTTCCCGTTTTAAAGGAAGGCTGACCCTAACCCTCAACTCTCATCAGAACTAAGTAGCCAAGAGCCAAAGGAATTAAATCAAGTTGCCAACACTGAGAAACCGCTGCCACCTGGTGGCAGCATACCTAAATTATTGGGGGGCAACTGTCCAAGGGGAGAAACTGCCAGTGTCCTACACATGCTTAAAACACAAGCCTGAGTCACCAGGCACCACCTGGCAAAGGGGCCAGCACGCCACCAGGCACCTGCCTGTTCTGACTCCTCGGGCTTAGCTTTCCTAGCAGCTGTGCCCTCATTTTTCTTTTAATTGATTAAATTTAATAACCATCAATAAACCAAACACCACCATACCTGAGCAGACTGTCTTCCAGGAACGGCTAGATGCCCGGGACCCCAGTTCCCGAGGAGCTTAACCAGCCACCTGAGTGCCACATGAAATTCCTGACAAGTCACTGTTTTAAACTTGAACTTCTAAATCATCTTTCTAGCCAAACTCCCCAAAATTCCATTTTCCGTGCCCGTCTCAGTCACCCCTGCAGCTGGGTGATGCCCCCAGTCTGTGGGAGCGCTGCCCCCTGGGCCTGCCTGCAGTGGCCGCTTAAGGAAACGCAGCAGACAGCCGCCTTCGGGGTGAGGTGCTTCCCGGCTGGTGCCCCTCCACCTTGTCCCATCCTGGGCAGAAGAGATGCAAGGCTGCCGCGTACAGGGGCTGGCGCATGGGACACCTGGGGGGCAGATGAGGCCGGACCAAGGAGCCACCATCCCTGACGGCAAATGGACTCTTCCTTCAGGGACAGCTCTGAAGGCCATGCCGCCAGGTGATGCAGGTCGCCCACTCATCACTCCTCCCTCTCCACCACAGTGGCATCTAACTCTCTGATGGCCCAGGGGTCCCGAGTCATCTGCCCACCCTGGGCACGCTGGCCCTGGGCACAGAGCACAGCACCAGGGGTGTCGTCCCATGTGTGCTCACTTCATCAGCACTGCTGGCTCCAGAAGCAGGCTTGGCCATCTCGCCCCTCAGCCGCCCCCGGGGCTCCCGCCCCAGCCACATCCAGAACCTCATGGATCTGAACCTGCCACCCGCCTCTGCCCTCACTCCAGCCTCAGACTCTGGCTCAGACTCCAGCCTCCACTTCCCTGTGTGCGCAACAGGCACACAGTAGTCTACGTCACAAGGTCCTGGTAAGGGTGAAGGGGACGCTGTGAGACGCACTGCTCCTGGCACACAGGAGTTCAGTACGTGCAGTCCCACCTGGGAGGCGCGTGTCCAGCTGGGGTGTGAGCGCCCTGTGGAGGTGCAAGGAGCGGGGGCCCCTTAGTCCTCCCGAGACTCCCCAGCTCACTACGAGGACAGCTCCCGGCACAGCTGCCCCTCCAGGGGGCCTGCCACACTGTCCTCAACCACAGCTGGCACGGTGGGAGCCAGGGAGGCAGAGACGCTCACTGGGCAAACAGCAGACCTTGTCTGAATGCGACACCACTGCCTGAGTCCCAGGGCAGAACCCAGACTCCAGGGGCCTGAGGGCCCCGCTTGGCAAAGTGGCCCCAGTCACTAAGCGACCAGCCGAAGCCGATTTCTCTTTATGTGGCAGGAGACTCCAATCCATCCTCTGCAGTTACAGCCAGGCAGTTAAGCCCCAGGCAGGGAAGGGACAGAAGGGGGAAGCCCGCAGGAACAGGGCTGCTTTCTCCCCACCTTTGGCACAACTTCTGGAGCCCTGGAGGGCCAGCCTCCCTGGCCCTCGGACTGGCCTCACTCCAAGGGCAAGCAGTTCTAGGACCATTTGGCAGCAGGGACACTAGTGCAAGGCCCTGGCTAAGCAGCACCGGGCAGGAACACAGCCTCCGCATTGTAGGGGACAGGACCCTCACCCCAGGGCACAGTGGGTGAGGCTCCTCTGCTCAGCTGCCTAGAGGCAAGAGTCCTCTGCCTCCAGCCTCTGGGTACAGGCTGGCTTTAAGCCATCACATCACAGGTTGAGACGGGGCCACGGTGAAGGGGCAGCCTAGGCGAGACTTACCTTCCACTGCAGAGAATGGAACCACTGGTCTCGCAGGTAGCTGTTGGCAGCCTGCAAGAGAACAAGAGAAAGTCCGTCACCACCGGGTGGCACTCAGGCACCTTCCAGCCAGCACGTGAGCCCCTGGCAGCTCTGGGCAGGTGAGTCCTGCGGGTGAACCCCCATGTGCAATGGCACAACAGAAGCGTGCCGGGGCTTTTCTGGAAAGACCTGGCTCTGGTGTGTGCTGACTTTGCTGGGTACGAGGAGCTCCACCCTGCAAGCCGGGCACACACCCAACTCCCTCGGAATCATGGGAAGGGCGGAGACGGTGGCAGGAGCTGCCAGGAGGGCCTTCCTCCTGCCAGGTCACCAGGCACCCTGCCTCTTCTCCATCCTCTCCAGTTCCCCAAGTGAAAGGAGGCCTCCATCCCTGTCCACTCCTCAGAGAAGAGCAAGACTTGAAGGTCCTGTGCTATGTGCACTCAGACCCAGGTGGGCCAGCTTCAAGGCCTGTGCACTTCTCCAGGACCTGGTCACAGCTGCGGGTCAGGTAGACAGCGCCAGTCCTGAACTCGGCCAGACCCAGGGAGAGGCCTGGAGTGGGGAGCAGAGCACCCCTCCTTCCACACGCCAACCCAGAGCTAGCAACGCAGTCCTGACTTCCCACGTGAAGGGGAGTAGCCGCACTCCTGCAGGGCATCTGAGGACTGGCGCGGCCCCTGCATGCCTTCTAGAACTGTGCTGTGCACCCCAGTAGGGACGTGAAGGAAGCCCTGCCACGTTCTCACCTGTTCTCTCACAGGAAACCTGGCTCAAGGCACTGCAACCCTGAGTGGACGGCTGCTCTCAGGCCACCACCCAGCAGGCCTGCCTCCAGAGTCCCAAGGGCCCTGCGTGGACTGGCCTTGCAAGGCAGCTCTGGGAAGATGGGACTGTCCACACCTCATGGTGCAGAGGAGGAAACTCAAGTTAAAAAACTTTCCAAGGGCTCAGACAGGAGATGAGGACCAGGAAATGAGCCCACGTAGCCGCTCAAGCGGAAACCACAGCACCCGAGGCATTCTGCGCTGCCCCGCCACCCAGGCAGCGCCCATCCCCCTCTGCTCCAAGCGACCCTAACTGTGAAGGTTGAGGGACTCTGATGAAGGCTGGAGCCACTCTCCAAGCACAAATATTCACCTTCTGCTTCCCACATACTTAGGACCCGGCTCTTCTGTAGATGACAGTCCCCACCCCAACTGCCTTGGTCCAGTGCCTGGGCAGCAGAGCATCAGGCCCCTGTGGGGGAGCTCAGAGAGGCCTTTCGGACAGTCCCACCAGCCACCCGAGGTAGGCTGAGCTTGCATGCTGAGCAAGCCAGAGATCAGCTCCGTGTCCACTGGGACGCCTGCGATGTCTGAGCCTCCAACAGACCCGGGCTCTGGTCCTCACTCTGCCACAGGCTGGCAGGGTGCCCGAGAATGTTGCCCGGGACATGCTCTGTGACTCCTCGGGGCTGCACAGGCCCAAGAGAAGCAGCAGCCCCCGCAAGGCTGTGGCGGGGCTCCCCACTGCAGCACCGACCCAGCTTTCTGGTCTTGTGACAATTTTTGTTCATTAGGATGACAACATACATCCCCAGCTCAGGGAAAGCAATGTTGGGACCCAGACAATGAGGTAACCCTGGGGAAGAGCTCACTCAGCATGGCCAGCCGCGCCTGAAGGCGCTGCACACGTGCCATTGGGATTGGCAGTGGCCTTGGCAGTGCTGTGCCCACGGATGTCAGCAATGGGCTCTCCAGGTGAAGCACCAGGGCGTCTGTGAACAACGCCACCTCTGGAGATGCCAGCACTGCCCAGAGGGCAGGGCCGGCTCTCATGGCAGGTGCACGCCAGGACGGCCGCTCTGCCTGGTCCCATCTGTGGCACTTCCACGCTGTTGATCACGCCCAGGTGGCCACAGGGTCTGCAGCAAGCAGAATGAGGTCCCAAAGACATGCTCACCCTAATCCCCTGGGATAATGTCATCCTAACATGGCAAAGGGACCAGAGGCTCTGGAGATAGGAGACTATCCTAGATTGTCCACCTGGCCCAGGGAGTCACGAGGGAGGGGGGAAGGTCAGCGTCAGAGAGCAGCAGAAGTCAGAGGGAGGCCGTCAGGAGCCCGGGCACTGGCGGGCCCCAGCCACCAGAGAGGCTGGGAAGCACTCTGGGAGCCTCCGGCAGGAGCCTGCACCACCTGCTCTTGACGTCAGCCCGGGGAGGCTGTGTTACAACTTCCGACTTCCAGATACCCAAAGTGTGTGCAGCACACACACGCGCACACCCAGGACCCGGCACAGACATGCACACACAACTCTGCAGGCAGCTTCAGGATTCGCTGTGAATTACAGGCTAAGACCCTGGACCTAACTACCCTTTTCTCTGATGCCAGACTTCCTGTACCTCCTCAGCTCCGTCTCCAGTCACCTTCTTTCCATGGCTAAGCAGCCTGCTCTGGCCAATGGATGTGAGCAGATGGATGCTGAGTAAGAGCCAGTGCCCGTTTGAGTCTGTCCCCTCCCCCGGCCATGGTGAGCAGCAACATTCCAGGTGGCACGTGCCCCACACACGCTGGACACGCAGCAGGAGTGAGCCAGAGTCCCAGGCTGCTGTCTGCCACACGGAACTCGGGGCTGCGCACCACGGCCACCTCCCTCCCAGGACACTCTGCCTTCACCCCTCCCACTGGGGCCCACTCAACTCCCGCTGGACCCGCAGGTCCCCCGAAATGCTTCTTCTTCACAACAGACTGTCTTGGGGGCACCCCGCCCCTGCCCACCCACACATGGCACTGTCTTAGAGTCACTGTCCAATGCTGTCCAGTCCCTAGACTGGAGCTCTGGGAGGTCAGAACCATGTCTGAGTTAAGCACCACTGTGTCCAAGAAAGCCAGGGGGACGTCTGTCAATGAGACTGGCTGACATGCTGAATGAATGGATGACTGGGAGGACGTACGGATGGGTGTGTAAGACAGGAGGACAGACAGATGGACAGAGGAATAGGTAGGCAGATGCTGGGTGCGTGGATAAGACAGGAGTACAGACAGATGGTAGACGAATGGGTGGGTGGGGCATCTATGTACCCACTCTGTTCAACGTGTATTAGAACCTCAAAGAACTCTTCAGTCCTGCATCCTCTCTTCCCCAACTGGTATTTGACAAAGCCTCTAGAAATAACCATGGTTGTGTTTTCCTGCCCTACTCTGTCCCAACAGTACCAAGCACTTCACATAGAATCTACGGTCTCTCAAGTAGCCAAGGAGACAAACATTATGGGTCCAGTTCATAGGTATAGAAAATGAGGCCCAGAGACCGTCTTCCTGCTGCTAGGGTCACACAGCTAGCTACACAGCCACAGCAGTGTAGGGTGACAAAGCCAGTGCAGAGCAGATCTGGGTTGGAGTTCAGAGTGCCTGACCCCAGCCTGCTGTCCCAACTGCCCATTCCTGGAACAATGAGCTGAGCAATGAGCTGAGCAATGTGCCCAGCTCCTCTGTGCCTCAGGACCTGAGCTGGGACTCTGAAAGCATTATTTCCCCTGGCAACTGCCCTCTGATGAAGGGAGGAAGGACCTGCCACCCTGTTCCAGGCACCAGGAGGCCCCACCTAAACAACAGGGTGGGCCTGGACTTCCTTCCAGAAGAGGGGGCAGCAGCTGATGGAGCCAGAGGCTGCAATGAGGGTGGCCGGAAGCTGCTCCTCCCTTGGACTTGTCTGGTTTTAAAGGACGGCTGCTGGCCCAGGGCAGCATCTCTGAGTGGCTTCTAGCCCAGGGAAAGCTGCCCAGCTGAGCCTTAGCCCAGGGAGACGGTCAGCAAAGTTCCCATGCTCCTCTGCTGGCAGCTGGGCTGGGACAACCCAGACCCCAGGGAACGCTGAGTCCGAGGGTCACTCAGAGGAGGAGCCACTGGATCGCAGGCAGGAGCCCCTGGCCTGCCCAGAGCCCTCTGACGGCTCCTAGTGATAAATCTTTCCAATCCAAAAGGCCTGATTCCAGGCAAATTCTGCCTAATTTCCTCTTCAAAAGTTGCCAAGTTCTCACTCATTGTTGCATTGTCTACAGAGGTGAGAAAAACAGCCCAGGGAGCACCCGGGTACTGTTCCCAAGTCCCCATCCCTGGCCAACTCTTGGGGAAAAACAGCCTGTGCACGCAGACCGGAAAGGGCTTTCTCTCCAGCTTCCAGTAAGAAAGGAACCCACCCTGTCCCCTGCCCTGCTGCCAGTGTTTGGGGTAAACAGTTGCCTGGCTCCTGTGGGCTTTCCGGAACGAGGACGAGCAAAGCCAGGTCTCTGAGACAGCCAGTGGGTGGGGACGTGGTCAGGGAGGAGGGTCTCTGCACTCTCATGTCACTAGGAATCTCATGGAGGCTGCACCAGGTGCTCCATTCCTCATGGATGTTCAAACCCAACCGCAAGGCCCAGCTCCCTGAAGACATCTGCCCTGTCACTGAATGCCAGATCCCCCACCCTGGGCCAGCAGGGAGCCCCAGGACACTTCCATCACACTGTTCCTGTGCTTAGGTAGCTGGCCTCCCACGGAGCAGCGTGGGCAGAAAGGGCGCCCAGGAGTCCAATAACATGGCTTTAGAAACCACAAAGCACCTAGAATCACAGCGGAGGGACAGTTTGGAAGGCTGGGGGCCCGCCTGACACTGTGACAGGCCGGCCGACGCTCAGCCTCGGGGGCTGGAGAACAGGGGCCTGGGCCTGAGCACCCCCCAGGACCCATCCACAGGTCAGCTCCCACAGGCTGGTGTGGGGCACCATTGAAATGTGGGAGCTCTGGAAGGAGGTGCCAGGGAGGCGGTAGGAGAGGGGAGGAGAGACACAGCTCAAGAGGAAGACACCAGAGAACAGGACTCGGCAAGAGCAGCAGTGAGAGATGGCAAGTGGGGAAGGAGGAGAGAGAACAGGATAGGGAGAGGGATGGAGGAGAGGTGCCAGGGAGACAGGGAGAGGCAGGCAGAGGCAGAGACCCCGAGAGACACAGACACCAGGCAGGGACAGGCGGGGCCACGGGCACCTCCTCAGGGCTGCGGTGACTCAGGCGTGCTGAAGGCTCAGGAGCCTATTTCCAGGGGAGGGGCCTGGCCAAAGGAAAGTCTTCAGGCCAGCAGCACCCACAGAACTTTCTGAGACAGGAGAAATGCTCTTCTTGTCCTTCTGAGATGGCAGACATGTCCCACCAGGGACTGAGCCCAGGGTGCTCTGCCACTGAGTTACAACCCAGCCCTTTTTATCTTTTATTTTGAGACAGGGTCTTGCTACGTTGCTGAGTCTGGCTTGAACTTTCTGTGATTCTCTTGCCTCCGCCTCCACAGTGGCTGGGATCCCAGGCATGAGCCATGGTGCCCGGCCGGAAATGCTCGGCTGACCGGCACCCACCGGCTACCTGTAACGACTTGGCACACAAAACGTGGCTGGTGAATTGAACGTGCATTTTTAATTGAATGGAGTGAATTAATCCAAACACAGAGGACCAGGGAAGGCCCTGGCGGTGGTGCCAGGCAGCAGCTTGGGCATCCAGGTCCCTCTGTCCCCAGAGCACTCAAGCCCTTCAAATGGGTGATCCACCTGGCTGCCTCAGGACCTCCCCCTGTTCTAGAACAGGCAAGATCTGTCCCCAGGGACCTGAGGCTGCTCCCGTCACGCCCTGGCCTGGGTCCTAACCCGGCAAACCACACACAAATCAAGGCAAAGAAAAGACCCTGCCGGCTGCACAGAAGCAAGCAGACCCTACAGGCAGTGCAGAAGGTCCCACGCAGCACCCTGGGCACCACCCGAGGGCCAGGGGCCACCCAGGCGCCCCCATAACCACGGAGCCGCCCAGTGGAACCCATTCCAGGATGACTGGATCCATCTCTGGAAGGAGGCAGCCCCACGGCCACTGAATCACAGGGAGGCAGCAGCGAGGAGGGTGAGGACAGAGCCAGGGAAAGGCCGCCCGGGGCCACCTCCCCAGCCTGATGGAAATGACAGCAAGGGAGACCGACAGGGTGGGGACGCACCCACCTGGGCCGCTGGGGACGGAAGAAGGGCACAGCTGCTGGCCACCTAGCTCGTCCCACTGCGGATCCCGGGAGCTGCCCCCTCGCCCGTCTCCTCCTCTCTGCCTCCAGCCTCGGCTGTGCCTCCGTCGGTCCGCTGAGCAGGGGCAGCAGTGCGGGGAGGCCGCTGCTGCCTCGGCCGCTTGCTCGCTCGCAGCTCTGCAGGGGGAGCTCTGAGGCGGAGCACGCCCACTGCAGCGGCCAAGCGAGTCATCACGCGGGCCCGCAGCCACGCCGGGTTAAAGGGACACTACGGGCACTAGCCAGAGACACGCATCCCTCACAGCCTCACTGCTCCTGTCCCCAGGGTGATGACGCTCTGGACTTCCTTGGGGGCAGGACCGGCCCTTCCAGTCTCAGAAGTCAGAGACCCTCCTGTGGGTGGAAGGGGCTCAGGCCTCCCTCCTTATTCAGGAGTCTCCTTCCCATCTGCCACTCGCACATCCAGCCCTCTGCCGTGCAACCACACTCACCCACCTAGTCCCCTCTCTCCCTGACGAGTTTTCAATGGCTCCCTATGGCTTTCAGAACGTAGCCTGAGGCTCCTCCTTTAGCTAACAAGGCCAGCAAGATCCAGAGGCAGCCAGAGTCCTGATGCACCCTCCTCCGTGATGGCTCCCTGGCTCCCTGGCTCCCCCCATTCGTGCTCAGCCCGTGTCCTCTCCACCAGCGGTGTGGCCCCCAGCCCGCCATGCTGGCACGCTCCTATTCGTCCCTCTACACCCAGCTTCATGCAGCATCCCTGGGGAGGTTGCTCTGGCACCTCCAGACCGAATGAGTCACTGTCCTCTGGGCTCCCAGTCCCCTGGGCCTCGCCTCTGCTTGGTCCTTACCCCGTAATCACCTGTTTATGCCTCTGCCTCCCCAGAGGCCACAGAGCTCCGTGCCCCGGGGCCTTCATCCCACGGGACAGCCGCCTCAGAACTGGGAAGGCGGCAGAGTGCTCGGCTGGGGCATCTCGGGTGTCCCTCCCCCATCAGGTGTTACTGCCCACGGGGTCTCCTGCCCCAAGGGGCTGCACTGCCCACCCCTGCGTGGGTCCTGCTCTAGCCATCACACTGGCAGGAAGGAGTGGAAGAGGAGGCAGGGAGGCCGGTGGGAGCAGGGACCTCTGGGAAGGGCTGAGCTCTCTCCACAATGGAGACGGGAGAGGAACTGAGGAGAGAAGGGAGGTCTGCTGGCCAGAAGGCCGAGCAGAGGGCCCCGAGGAGAAGACAGGCTGGGGCTCGGTGGGTTCAGTCCTCCAAGAGCGCACCACAGGACCAGACTTCTCCACAGCGTCCAGCTGATCCCCCGGCACTGCACTTGTCCAGCTGTTCCATCTGGCGACTGAACTTGGCATTCTTCAGAAGGAAACGGGGTGACCCTTGCCCTGATGCTGTGACCCAATCTAGTGGTCACTTCTGAAGAAGGCTTTGGGGAGCCACTCTTTGGGCCAAGAGGAAGTTTCCCCAGAAAGTCTGGTGAGAAAGGACACCTTCCTTAGGAGAGGCCAGGGCTGCTCCCCTCCCCAGCAAGAGGGCGACTCAGTTCCTGGGCACTGGTGGCTCCCTGCCCGAGTGTGCTGGCTGGCCGCCGCCTTTATGCCCCTTCTTTCAAACCTACCCACCCCTCCCCCTCCACGTGGTCCTGGGGAGCCATCAATCAGAATACATGCTGCCTGTGGCCAAGGGTGGGCAGGGCAGTGTGCTCCCAAGGGGCAAAGGGACCACAGCAAGACCAAGCAGCAGCTTCTCTGAAATTTTACACAGATGCTAGGAAGCAAGGGAGCTCTCACTTTTGTGAAGATTACAAGAACATGGCTTTGGACCACCAGAAGCTCACCCTTCCCACCAAGAGTGGGATTGTGCCTCGAGATAAAGCCAACACCCAGAAGCAGGGCAGGAGACAGATAGGACACTGAACATTAATGACACTATCTGACCTCTGGGTCCAGCTATGCCTGAAGTCCTCTCTTGGACTTCCCAGTTATTTTAATGGTTACGGCAC
This sequence comes from Glaucomys volans, assembly GCA_020662805.1. NCBI lineage: Eukaryota > Metazoa > Chordata > Mammalia > Rodentia > Sciuridae > Glaucomys > Glaucomys volans. The sequence goes on along the minus strand of JAJEJO010000244.1, from coordinate 308,080 downwards.
AGCATTCTCTTTTTGCCTTACTCATCTGAATAATGCCCGTGTCATTTCTCACTGAAAGTCTGGATTAGAACATACAGAATGCACATCTTTTTCCTGAGAAGAGAAACCACTTCTATCAGTTTCAAAGATTAATCAACATGAGGTAAGAAGCCCCCTAGGTCAGTGTAGAGCAGAAGGCAAACCTGCTGCTCACGAGCTTTCCACAGCTCTCAGACTGGCCACGGGCCTCAGTTCTCCCATCGGCAAAGCAGAAATTGTGAAACTCACTTCTCGGGTTTCGGAACTAACGAGCAAGGGGAAGATCCCAGAGAGCAAGAGGCATACACCAGGAGCTCAATCCATGCACGTCCCTCCTTTCCTCCAGTGAGCCCTGGGGCGCACCCTTCCTGCACTCGGAGTTAAGCCCCTTCCCTCCAGGGCAGCGAGGCAGGCCTGCTCTGCTGTGGGTCCTACCTGCAGCAACACGGTCCCCCCGGGGATTGTGAGCTGTAAACAGTACTTCGGGGCGTTCTCCCAGGACAGCAGCTGCACGTCCTCGATGGCGCTGTAGGAGACCGAGTTCTCCATGTACCCAGTTGGCTGCAGCAGGAGAGAAAGAGAAGACACACGGTTACAGGGAGGCCGGCCCTTGCCCGGAGAGGCTCCCGAGAACCCCCCCTCGGGGACAGCACCCCGACTGGAGCAAAGGTCCACTGCCCCGGGGCCAGAGGATGATCCCCCGCTCCTGGCTGGAGCGGGCTCGTGAGAAAATCCACCCTGCGTTCAGAGGAGGGCCAGGGCTGAGGGTGGCTCCCCAGGGCCTAGCTGGAACCCAGCATCCCTCCCAGCATGTCACTGTCACCCCTCCCTGTGGTCACCCTGCATTCCACACTCAGGTCCCCACTGCCCTGCTCGACACTCCATGGCTCCCAGCAGCCCGGCGTGGAGTCCACACCCTGCTCCCACACTGGTCTGCCGAGTGCTGCTGCCTCACCTGCTCCTCGCGCCCACAGCCCCGGCCCACTCGGGGGGCTCCTCCTCTGCGGTCTCCCTCAGCTCTGGAGGAGCCCCCACTCCCCGCCTTCTCGCTCCCCACCCCCTGCTCAGTGTGCAGGCTGCCCCCTCCTGGAGGCTGCCTGCCTCCGACCAGGCCAGCTCTGTCTGGCCCTGCTCTTCCCCAGGGCCTGGCCCAGGGCACGGGTTCAACAGGATGTTGGGGGCAGAACGAGAAGGGCTGTTGGGGACGAGGCTGGAAAGAGCAGGGGAAAGAGGTCCACAGACACCTTCCCACCTCTGCAAGAGGCCGCTGTCAGAGAGAGGGCCCAGGTGCCAAGGCACACACGGACCCCAGGTTCTGGCAGTGTCCCTGTCACTCTGGGCCTGGACGCCAGAGCACAGGAGATCAGAGGCAGCTCAGCATGGCTAAGAATCCCAGCCAACACCCCAGGCCCTCGCGGGGGCCACACACTGTGCGGCACCCAATCCTCACACGACCTCGGGGAGCAGGACCCAGAGCCGTCCTCATCACGAGAAAGCAGAATGCTTGGGTGGCTCTGTGACTTGCCCAAGGTCACCCAACTAGGAGTGAGTGGCACGGCCAGGGTCGAACTTAGCTCCAATTACAGACCCCATGCCGCCCACCGTGCTGCTCTGCAGGGGGCGGGTGCGATTTCAAGCCACGGCCCCCTGAGCCGCCTTCACCACCTTCACCACAGAGACATGGCCCCCACAGGTTCCCTTCTCACGTCTGTCTGCCAAGGTTGGACAGGGCTGCTGGGAGAGCCGGAGGGCGGGCAGCTCACACTGCCTCACCTCCTCAGGCACAGCGACCGTCCAAGGAGGTCGCTCCAGCAATGGAGCTTCCCAGCCATTCCTTCCTTGCTCGTTTACTGATCCAACAGGTATTGACTGAGTCCCGAGCCCTGAGTCACAGTCTAGGACCATGCTGGATGCCATGCCGGGGTCAGCAGGGAACAACACAGGAGCCCAGAGGGGCAGAGAGAAAACAAACAAAATGCCAAATAAACAAATAACTGAAGAGTGGCTGGTGCTGCACAAAGAACCCAAACGGAGTGGGGACAGGTGGCCAGGGGCCAAGCCCCGGTAAAGAGGAGTCCCTCAGAGCAGGCCAGCACGGGGCCCCGGGGTGGGGGGAGGCAGGGCGGGGCAGACCACGCCTTAGGTCCACTGGGGTGGCCTGTGAGCCCAGGACACAGCACCTGGGGCAGGGGCTCAAGCCGGATCAGCAGCATGGGTGGGGTGGCAGAAAACTGTCCTGGGAGGAGGGTCAGTGGAGGCAGCCCTGGGAGGGACCAGGCGGCCTGGACCCTGCAGGAGTGGGAGGCAGCAGCAAGTCCCCTCAGCAAGGCCCTGGGCACCACCGGACGGCTGCTGTGTCCTGACCCAGAAGCCTCTCTGCAGCACATCCTGAGTCCAGTGGGGCACGCTGTCCCACTGCCCCAGTGCCTGCCCACAGAAGGTAACACAGGCCCTGTCGGTGTCACTCGCCTTCCTGACCCTGCCCGGAGGACCGGGGAGCAGGTGGCCCCACTCTGACACCCTCAACAAAGGAAGGAGCACCCTGCTGAGGTGCAGGAAGGCGCCTGGGCCAGTTCCCTCCTCACAACCACAACATGCCTGGAAGACACACTGGGATGCCCAGAGACAGGAGCGGAGGGCCTGCGCTGGGCCACCGTGCATCTGGAAGGTCACTGGATCACCAGACACCAGCGTGAAACTCACATCCCCACGTCAGGCTCGGCATGACCACGGGGGCCAGGGGAACATGCAGCCTCAGGTCTTTCAGGTCACGCTTGGGTTTCCACTCTCCACACAGCCTCTGGGAGGCCCTGAGAGGCAGTGAGGCCCGACTCCAGCTCCTGGAGGTGAACACAGCTGACCCGGCTCATGCGACTGGCTGGGAGCACGCGGGCTGGCCTCTGCAGTCCACCTCTTTCTCACGCCCTGCCGGGGCTGTCTGAAAGCAGCCGGGATCGAGAGCTGCAACCAAGGCTTTCTGGGGAAAGGCTGGGTATAAATAAATACATACTGTTTTTAAAAAGCAGATTTATTGCCTTCCCATTGTTTGTAGCAGCCTTTGGCCAAAAGCGGAGTTTGTAGAACAAATGAACCTATGTTTGAGCCAGCAACTGTGTGTCTTTAAGCAAGCTAGTGTACCTCTCTGAGCCTAGTTCCTCCAATGGTAAGACAGACACAATCATGGGAGCGCTGCGGAAGACCTACTTTGTCAAGGGCCTAGATAGCATCTGGAACACCCTGCAAAGCTCAGTAAAATGCACGAGCATGAAACAAACTGAACTTTGTCTCTGGGGCTGTCCTCCCCAAACCCAAGTCCAACTGTGAGAAAAACATCAGACAAACCTCAAGCGAGGGGTGCTCCTCCAAACACCTGTGCTGGCCTCGCCAAGGCAAGGACGCCTGAGCAGCCCTGGCCAGAAAGGACATTAGGTGCAAAGGAAGGGAAGGTGACAGAGTGGGCGTGGCAGGGTGCCACACTGGCCCCACGCCTGCCCCATCAGCAGAGGGAGACCAGGGCTGCATGGGGACCACCCCTCCTCCCCAGCTAAACTGTCCTCAGAAGTGCTCATCGAAGGCTCATGGCCGCCGCAGCCTCACCACCACTGGGGCAGGGCCAGGCCCCTGGACGTGGCTGTTCTCCAGCCTCAGGTGGCCATGGTGCCAGCCGCTATCCTGGCACCTTCACACTGTGGGGACACCCCTAGGGTCACTGTCAAGGCCTGGGGACCTGAGCATACTGATGGGCCAGGGCTCAGAGCTGGGGGGAAGGCAAACCAGCTCCAGAGGCTCAGCTTGGAAGCCCGAGCAAAGGCTGCTCAGCGCACCATCCTGGGGCCTGCGAAGCTGTGGGCTGGGGTCAGGTCAGCGGTGGCCACAGTGGACGTGGGCAGGGCAGGGACCTCCCTCCCTCCGTCCCTCCCTCACTGTGGCGCAGCTCCCCAGGGTCTGCCTGGTGCCCAGGCCTGCACACCAAGGGTACAAGACAGCTCAACCTGATGACAGGGCTGGGCGTGGGCCCGCAGGGCACAGGCCACGTGGTGGACAAGAGGACGCCCCTGGAGGCCACCTTCCTGCGCGTGTTGACAGTAACTGTTCACAGGGCCCCCAGGAGAGGTACAGTAGGTGTGACTGAGACCCCCCTCTCCACGTCAGATCGCAGACGTCGCGCACTCTCAGCAGCGGCCCCCAGGTCCCGCGTTTGGTGGCTGGAAAACCTTCCTCCACCCCTCGCCCCTCCCTGCATCACCCTCCTTGGACGCGCCGCTCTGTTTCACGCCGCTCTGGACAACGCAGGCGAGCATCCTTGCGGAGCGTGTTTTTCTGCCCTATATTTAGGGTTATTTCCTTAGGCCAGATTCCCAGAAACGGAATTACTGGGACAAAGGGTAAGAGTGTGTTCCACGCTGCTGCCAAACTGCCCTCATTAGGGAGCCGTTCAGAGCCCCGGGAGCCCTGGCAAGCACTAGGGGCCTGCGTCCCTGGCCACCAGCTCTGCTGGGTGCTGTCGGAGGCACCATCTCACCAAGTGGATTTGGGGCAAATGCTCGGTAGCCCTGCACCCAAACTGGGCTGTCCCGTGGGGGTGCTGGAGACGCAGATGCCCACCAGCCAGGGTCCTGGTTCTTGGGGAACTCCCTTCCCCCAGGAGCTGGGCCAGGTCGGTGAGCTGTGCCTCTGAACTTCTGCTCTAGGGACTGAAGTGGACTAATTTTAGGGGTCTTATGTTTGCTGAACCAAGAAAAGAAGACCCCCCTCAGCCTGCATCTGTGGAGTGAGCTGCCTGGAAGTCTTCCACACTGAGATTGGAACCCCAGGGTGGTGGGGCCGGGCAGGTTGGAGGGACGTCGCAGGACCCCACACACCCTCACAGGCCTTTCCAGCTGACATTCCCAGCTGGGCACCTCCCTGGACTCCCCACCCATGCAGGATGGGCAGGAATGGAGTGGCCATTCCCCTTGGGCCTTCCCCAGCCCCTGGTGCTGGCACCACGCCCCACCCTTCGACGCTCCTGCCCTTCCTGAAGCAGCTCCCTCTCGCCCAAACCTGCCTGCCGGTTTCCATAGGGATTTCTCCAAAAGCGAACATGAATCACGGCGTGTGCAGCCCTAGGATGAGGCTCCGAGGCTCTGGCTGACTCAGGCTCAGGCTCGGGGTGCGAGGGTGGGGAGGGGCAGGGCTCCCAGAGAAGGGGCATCTGCTGGGAAGCCCCCCACAAGCTCCCCTGAGGCTGCAGACAGGGCCCTGTAGGGAAATGGGTGGAAAACAGCAGGTTGTTTGCCACAGGGTGTTTATGGCCCTGGAGCCCCTGGGTGGGCCAAGGCGGGGTCTACGGGAGAAGTCGCCTGAGTCATCGTGCGTGAGACCCACGCTGCTCAGCGGGTTCCCTGTGGCACCATCCCGCTGGCACAGGAAGCATTTGCTCAGGGCCCACCCACGAACCAACCCAGCTGACATCTGGCACGTCAGACGGTGGGGAGTCCCCAGCCCAGCCTGGAGGAGCGGAAGATGAAGGTGCCACTGCGCCCACGAGGGGCCTGGAAGCAGTGGTCTGCAGTCCCTTGGGCCAAAGCTCACAGCCGAACCACTCGCTGCTCAGAAGCAAGCAGTTGTGTGGCATGTAGCACGTTCACAGTGCCATCACTCCACCAAGTTCTGGGGCCGTCATCTCCCCAAGGGGCCCCCGACCCGGAACAGGTACTACTGATGCCCGCCCACCCTGTCTCCAAGGGAAGCATGAGGCAGGGTCCCAGCTCGGCTGCTGCTTGATGGCCGCAGGCCCCCGAGATCGCTCCCTGCTGCTCCATTCCTCTGCAGACCGACACTCAGGCTGCCTCCACCTGGGCTGCGTGAAGAGCCGCCACGCCCTTTCTGACAGGGCCCAATGACACGCCACCCTGCCAAACCCCGCCACACAGACGTGCCAGGCAGTCACTGCGTGTCCAGCACCTCATTCGACTTCACAGCAACGCTGGCATTTGTCCATGTGTGTAGAGAAGGGACATGTCACAGATATGGATTCACTCTCATGACTCCCAAGGCAGGTGACGTGCCAAATTCCTCCTGCCAGAGGTGAGCTGCAGTTTGTGCGCCTGTGTGCACACACACCTGCAGGCATGCCGCGCAGGAAGGGACAGGCCAGCATGGCCAGGGTCTCATGCCACCTGCCTTCCTGCTGCCAGCCCCTCCGTGGGTCCCCATGAAGCCTCAAGCTCAACTTGGCCTAGAGGGCAGAAACCCCTAGATGCTCATTTGGAAAAAGCCTGTCAAAATGTCGAGGTTCTCGTCGGTCCCCACAAAGGGACCTGGGCAGCAAATGGGGCGGCAGGGGCCAGTCGGTTGCTGGGTGGGCCGTCTGGGCCCTAGTCCCCGAACAAGTCTCCCCAGATGCCCTTCACAGGCCCCTCCCCTTGTTCCTGTGGACCAGAGGCACTGAGTGGCATCACCCTCCCCTGGTGGCCCCAGGGCTGGTGAGCACTGCTCCCGTCACTGCGGGCGCCCTGGACTGGACAGCTGCTTGCGGCCACACTCCATGGCCCAGGAGTTGACGGCATTGCATCTGTTCCACATAGTTTCCCAGTGATCCTCCAGACACCAGGCGGCCCCTTCCCACGCTGCCAGTGTGCGTCCCCAGGTGCCCCTGAAAGGTTGCTGCTCCTCCGTGGTAACCTGGGGCGCCAGAGAACCAGGGCACTAGGACCGAGCGTGAGTGAAAGGAAAGAGGCTTCGAACAAGGAAGCTCTTGGAGGATACACCCCTCCCGGGTTTTCCTTGGAGACTCAAGTTCTTCATAGTGCTGCCTGCCAGGTACGACTTCCTGCAGTGACAGGGACGCTCTGGATCTACACTGTCCACCACAGTGGTGCCCATGGGCTCCTGGGCACTTGAAGAGCGACTAGTGCAACTGAGGGAGGGGCCTGTGAGCTTCTCTTGATGTCCATTCATTTAAATTCAAGTAGCCTCCCTGGTCAGCTCAGCTACAAAGACCACTCCACATCTACCTGGTGGAGTCAGTTTCTAAAATACCTTCATTAACCAGCACATTTCACCCTCACAACCAGCTGAGGCCAGTACTACCGCTCTCGGTATTACCGTCACACAAATGAGAAACTGAAGTTCAGTGTGAACAGGAAATACTCATGTCCTGATCCTCCAGGAGGATCCCCAGACAGGAGCTGTCCCCTTGGGACTGGGGTCGTGTAGCCATTCAACAAGGGGAGGCCTCCTGTGGGCAGCCCGAGGTCGGGGTAGAGCAGAGACAGAGACAAGGCCCACAATCATGTCGCTGAGGAGACGGATGACCCGTGAAGGTAGCAGTCACATGGACAGACATCCAGCCCTTGGGGCATGGCAATTTTCATCCATGCCACTGGGCACTTGAGAGCTGAGAGACCATTGAGGCTCAGAGGCCTCTGCAAAGGAGCCAGGATGGAGTGAGAGGCCCAGGTGTGCCTACCCCCGCCCCAGTGCCAGGACCTTCACCAGTCTCTGACGTTCCCACCTTCACCTAGATCCCAGATCCCACCACCAGACCCACCATCCCCATGACAGGCCAGAAATGAAGGGTCCAGGCAGGTGTACAACTTGACCAACCTCACAACGACTTGGGAGAAAGCTGGAGACCGGCACTTGGTAGCCTGGGCTTTGTATGTACAGCCAAGTGAGCACAATCAGGGTGCCTGCCAGAACGGGAGCCTTCCACGGCCCTCCACAGACTGGCTCGAACGGAGAAGATGCACAAGGGTAAGTGCCAGCTCAGGCACAGTGACCAGAACGCTCCGCAATTCCAGGGGGGAGCTGAATGCCACACACTCAGGACACTCGCACACAGGAGCACCCCATGCGTTCCAGGAGACCTGCACGCAAATGCTCCCAGGACTGTGCCGCACCAGACAGGAACCACCGCCAGACATCCATCGACAAGAGGGAAGCAGGGGACGAGAAACAGCCAGAGTGAGTGAGGGAGCACTCTGCCCGACACGTGGAGAGCCGGACGAAGCTAATGTCGTGCAAAACCAGCTGCTGGAGGCAGAAGGCCGCACACTTACCCACACACAGTCAGCAGTGGGCCACCTAAGGCTGTGCGGGGCGGTCAGTGTGTGGTTATGGGGTGTCAGATGCTCAGTGCTACACCTGGGAAAGTCCTGGGAAACAGGAGAAGTCAGGGACCCACCCACTGTTCACCTGGGACCTCCGGGGCTGGGCAGGACTCCAGGTCCTGACTCTGGCTGGGGCGGCACAGGTGTTCACTTTGTTGAAACCCGTCACGTGCTGCGCGATGAGCACACTTTTCTGGGCATGTTCTGTTTCAGTGAAGAGTTTTAAACAAATCAACACGTGAGTGGACACACAAAACATGGCCTTCCCACAGAGCGGAGCATTGCCCAGCCATTTGGAGGGCCACGCAGAGACGCACTACAACGTGACGGGACCTTGACAAGGGTGCTGTGTGCGCGGCAGACATCCAAGGCCACAGACTGCCTGATTCCATTTCTATGAAAGGTCTAGTGCCACTCCAGAATGACAGACCAGACTGCTGGCGGCCAGGGGCGGGGGGATGGGGAAGTGGGGCATGGGCCCTTTTGGGGGAGACACAAGTTTTCTAAAGTTCGGTAGTGGAGATGGCTGCACAGCCATGAACGTAGAGGAGATCACCAGACATCAGGCTTTGAAATGGGGACTCTCGCAGTGTGTCAATTACATTTCAACTAAGAAAAAGGCAAGTGTGACCCCTGTGACTGTGTCACGAGAAGTGGGGCGACCCACATGCCATGCTCAGAGGGCCCAGTAACAGACCACCGTGCTACACTGTCACCCCATCCCCCAAGAAGGTGCCACATAGCCGGGCAGAGGGAATGTGGGCCAGAGCCATGTGACCAATGGCAAGCAAGACCCGTCAGCTCCTGAGGGTCCGGAGTCGGACCTGCAGGACACCACTGGCCACAGCCATTCCCTCACTGGCAGGCCCTCTTCCTCCCTCCGGGCCCCCCGTCTCAGCCAAGCCCCCCACAGCCCCCTCATCCTCGGAGACCTGAGAAGGGTCAGATGGAGGCCAAGGGACTGCTGGGATGACTAGAGGACGACTAGGCCTCCTCCCTGCTGCCCAGAGCTCAGGAGAGCGGGTTTGCTGTGGGGCCGCCAGGGCAGGGCTGCTCTGGGGCTCCGTGGACACGGTCAAGAGGCACATCGTGGACTCATTAATCACGAGTCCAGCTATGGCAGAGGCCCCCTTTTATGGCCAAATGGCTCAAGGAGTTTAATAATAGAGCAAAGGACGGGTATTTCCACATTCAGACCCTTGCAACCGCAGGCATCTTTGTAGGCATGTGAAGAACGGAAATCTGGTCCCCAGGGTATGGCCTGAGCATCTATGCCACCGGGCACCTTTGCCTTTGGAGCAGTGGCTCAAAGATGCTCTGAAGTGGGCACCTCCCCAGCTTCTGAGTTCACAGGTATTTCTAAGGATGACAACAGCCCAGCTAGATGGTCCTATTCCAAATGCCAGCTGAGCGAAGCTGCTGCAGGCCACCTGGCCAAGCCCTCCCAGGATCAGACTCCTGCCAGGGCACCTCCTTCAGGGCCTCTCAGGAAGGGGCCCAGATCACGGCCGCTCAGTGGAAAGGCCCATAAAGGCCAGGACTGTCGGCTGGGAGGCCGTACCCCTGCCAGCTCTGCACACACAGGCCTGCAGCCCCGCAATGGGAAGGGGCCTCGTCAGGGGGGAGCAAAGGTAAGGCAACTCAGTGGAACGCGCCCTCGGGGGGAGCGCACAGGGCACAGGCAGGGAGAGGAGGGAGGGACGCTGAGAATGGGGAGCCAGGCTCTCAGGTGACCTTTGAGGGGATCTCATAAGGGATCGCTGGGCATTCCCTGTCACAGGAAAGGGACACTGTGCAAGCCCTTGGACAGGGAATGAGATGTTATTAGGTGACACAGGTACAAGAGGGCCCAGAAAGGGGCCTGAGAAGGGACGGAGGCGGAGCAGCCCTGCACGGCCCAACCTTCTAAATTTCTGAACTATCTCTCTTACCCTCTATTCCTTCCCTTTGGAAAAATACACAACATCTAAAGAGTAGAGAGCATCAAGCATCAGGCACACATGGCCCTTGTGTGCGCTGGTGGACTCTCACACGCACCTGCGCAGCCGCCACCCAGGGGGTCTGGAGCAGCCCCTTTGTCGCAGGAGGCCCCTGCACCCCTCCGGGCCAACCTGCCCAGGGCTGTTGGCAGCCCTGGCCTTGATCTCCGGGTCAGCCTCACACGTTCCTGAACTTCCCACACGTGGAATGACAGCAGATTCCAGACAGCTGGTCTCGCAGGCGTCTCTGCGCCCCACGCACCCGCAGCTCTTCTTTCGCCCCACTGACCAGTGTTCCCAGGCCAAGTCGTGAGGTCTGTTTATGGACACGGCACGGCGGTTGTTCCGTTTGGGTTGCTGTGAACATTCCTGTATATACTTTAGGGGCAACAAAAGCGTTGTTGAGCAGAATTCCGGGTAAAATGCCTTGAGCCCAATGAACATGCAGTCACTGGGAATCCCAGGGAAGTGGACAAAGACCGAGCGCCTTGGCAGGGGCCACCCGGCACAGAGAAGGTGAGATTGCTGAGCTCTGGGGACAGAACCAGGCTAGCAGTGGAGATCGGCTTTCCCAAAAGATGGAGTGTACCTTTGCGGAGGGGACTTCTGAGGCCAGGCACAGAAGTGGTCCTCTTCTCAAACCTGGACACAGAGCCCCAGAGGAAGTGGTGGGGAACATGAACCTCCTGGTGGACTTCAGACACATGCTCGTGGGCAGAAGGGTTGTGGCTCCTCCTCACCACAAGCAAGGGGAGCAAAGGTCCAAGCAATGGGAGCTCAGAGTCCTGGATGGTGGACAACGGCTACCTTCTAAATATTACATCCTTTCAACTTCAAATCACAAGCCAGTGCCATGCAGGCCAGCATCCACTTGGTGCTCCGAATGATCTGAGGGCAGAGGAGTTGATGGTGAGACACAGCTGGGGGAACTGGGCAAGGACAGCACAGAAACTGGGGGGCCCTGTTGTGGGTTCTCATGGCTCAGGGGCACCTAGACCTTGAGCACTTGCTCTGTATGTGCCAGGAGCTTCTGAGAACAGGGTCTGCCCTCTGATCCACCACCTGAGCTCATGCTCGGTGACTTGTGACACCATCAAGGGCCTCCTCAGCACAGTCACTTCCCACTGCTCTAGGAGATGACATTTCACAGCTAAGAAAACCAAGACCCAGTGAAGAGAACTCTCTCTAAGCCATGCTGCTGGTTATTATGAAGCAGGTCCTGGACCTGCTGAGACTCTAAACCAGAGACCAGCAAACAGTTCTGTAAAGGGCCAGAGAGTGAACTCTTCCAGCTTTGGGTTCACATGGTCTCTGTCCTAACTGCCTGACATCATGAAAAGCCACGCACAATACATACAAGGCCACTTGTGTTCCAATAAAACTTAATAAAGACAAGCGGTAGGCCAGGTTTGGCCTGTGGACCACAGTGCACCACGCCTGCTCTAAACCTGTGTGAGAGAAGCTCAAACGGAGGAAGGGACGTGGGTCCACAGCTGGGCAGCAGGACAGAGCAGTGCACTGCGTTCTCTGCTTGTCCTTTCCCTGAGGGGACGTCAGCACAAGCCACCAAAGCTATGTGAGTGGGCGTGTGGTTAGCAGACAAACTTGCTATTTGCTGTGCCTCCCGGGACTGGGTCCTCCTAAGAAATGCCAAGACCCTCTACCTCCAGAAATGTCTCTCCTTCCAAGAACTGGCCTCCGTGCTGGCCCTGAGTTCTGTGGAAGCATAACAAGTTCTACAGAAATTTCCCAGAGGACAAACTTGGGGGAAAGCTGCTGAGGCCCATCCTGAAACCAAACCAAAGGGGCCAGCTGCCAGCAGCCTCTTGGGCAAGCAGCACGTCCTGAGCTCGAGCCCCCCTCGGGCTGAGCCACACCACACTCCACTCTTCTTGGTTCTTGTTTTTGTTTTATTTTTTGGTACCAGGGACTGAACCCAGGGGTGCTTACCTGCTGAGCCACATCCTCCCAACCCCGTTCTTACTTTTTATTTTGAGACAAGGTCACACTAGGTTGCATAGGACCTTGCTAAGTTGTCGAGGCTGGCCTTGAACTTGCTCAGCCTCAAATCACTGGGATCACAGGCATGTGCCATGTGCCTGGCTCCACTCTTGTCTTTGGCCCAGTGGGAACAAGCTGCATGACTGACACATGATTCATTGGCTTCCTGATGGTATAGAGGAAGCTGGGGACGGTGATTTCCAGCAACGCAAGCTTCTAGAAAATACCAGAAGAGAGGGTGGGAGGAAGGAATGAGAAAGAAGGAAAAGAACACAAATGATGTTTTGGTCCAACATGCAGAGGAAAACCGAGGCTCACAGAGGCCCAGCTCAACCTGGGTGGTGAGCAGACAAGAGCTACAGATGATGGGCTTGCCCAGCCCCCTGCGGAGGACGCTCCCTGCAGTTGCTCCCCGGGCCTCCAGTTAGGACATCAGCCCTCACCTGCATGAGCCATGACCTTGCCACCTGACTCAGTGCTTTCCTGAGAACACAGAAGACCTAGGGCGGGTGCCAGCCCCTTATCACATGTGCCATCATGGGTGACACCGTCCTTTTACTCTGAATTTAATTTTCACTGAACAGACACGCCCAGGGCGGAGTTGCCCCTTCCCTCCATGACAAGCAGAGGGAGGGTGGGAGGCCTCGGGAGTCTGGAGCGCTTGTCCCGTCTCATGCGCGAAGGCTTCCGACTGCTCCGGGTCAGCGGCAGTGCCTCCACAGGCCTGGACCTCAGCAGGGCTTGCAGACGCGCTTTGTGACTTTCTCTCACCACACACGCCTACCCTGCCCAACGGGGGAGCCCACACGTGCCAGGCACACGCCGGGCTCAGGATCCCACGGTAGGCGAGCCCCGTCCCTGCCCACGGCCACTGCCTGCAGAAGAGCACTTGTTTGTGTGTGCGTGCGAGCTGTATTTAAAAACAGGCAGGCGCTGCTGTGAGGAACGTGACGTGTAGGAAAGCAAGCCAAGCACTGAACGTCACGTGGAACCCTTTGTTTTCTCCAGTTGTAAGGGCAGCAAACCTGACCACACCTCAGCCCTGCCTCTCCCAGGCGGGGATCTGCGCTAGGGGTTCTTCTGGAACCTCGGTTTTCTCATCTAGGAAATGGGAGTGCTAACAGACCTGTGACAGGGCCTTGATGAGGGCTGAAGGGGAGGCTCTGAACTCCCCTTGGCTCAAGGCGGAGCACAGCAGATGTGAATGTGGCGGCCTACTGTGCGCTGGGACTAATAGCACCCTCCACATGTGGAATGGCCCTGCGAGGGGGGCGTGGACAAAACAAAAACAAACAAGCACAAAACACAGGATGTCAAACAGTAAGAAAGAAATAAACCAGGGAGGTAAGAGTGGAAGAGGTGGCTGGGGCAGCTCGGTGGCACTGCCCGGCATGCCCACAGTCCTGGCCCCGCAGAGAAAGGGGGGCATGGTGGTCACAGAAGATGGCCACACGATGTCACTAGAAATGAGGGAGCACTGCAGTCCCACATGGCAACCCTGGAGAAGCCCTGGAAGTGCCACTCGCATCTCTCAGGGTGACCAGCTGGCCCTGAGACACAGAAAAAACCAAACCAACAGGCAGGCAGGTCTACAGATCGCTGGTCTGGTCGTGGGGCAGCCCCGCTGGCACCGCCCCAGAGTCTCCGAAAGAGCTTCAATCTTTAATCTGCACCCGGGGAGGAAGGAGGAGGAGCAGAGGTCCCAAATGGGTCTGGCCAGAAAAACAGAAAGCACAATGGGAACGCCTCTCCTTCGCCACCTTGACAGAAACCTGTGAGCAGCCGCAGGTCACTTGGGAGAGAGCGGCCTCTCCAGGGAGCCCGAGGGTCTCCCTCTTCCTGATCTGAATCGCCACATTGCACACGGTGGGTGTCTGGGCTCAGAACACCTCCACGGGCAGGGCGCCCCTTTCGATGGATCAGCACAAGGCTCTCGGCAGCCTGCGACGGTGTGCTGGAGGAAGCGGGGAGAGCCCGGTCCTTCTGCTCTGGGGTCTTGCCTGGAGGCCGAGGGCTTCCAGCCAAGGGTTCCCAGGACGTGTGACCAGAGAATTCCATCAGGCTGTGCACCCTAGGCGCTCACGGACCTGGTGAGCTTCCAAGCAGGCTGGATGTGGGGCCAGAAACCTCTGAGGCCTGGGCACGCCCTCAGTGGCCACCACGAGGGGATCCACGTGCACTCTCTGGAACCACCACAAAAAACCTGCTCCCCAGGGCAGGTCGGAGGCAGACACAGGCTCAGTCATGTCTGGAAGGCAGGAGGACGGGGGGTGTGGGGGAAGGTTCCAGAACATGGGACCCACGGATCATCCCTGGCTATCCTCTGGCAGCTGCTTCACCTCTGGGAACTTGGATTTGGTCACTGGTGACGTGGGAATGAGAACGGTGTTTGGCTTAGGGACTGCTGTGGTGGCTCCTTAGATCTGTCCTGGCTTAGGAGACAGAGGACTTGCTAGGTGGCCCCTTGAAGGCACAAAAAAGCCAGCCTCTGGGCCCAGGCTCCAGTGTGTGACAGGGACACAACTTTGTCACCTTGTCCATCCTGCCCACAGGTTCTCCATCTATTAAAATTCTGCTTAGCAAACAAAATGTAAGCAGAGGTGAAATCAAAAGTGGTTCACAGCTGACACAGCACAGGAAGGGACCCAGGAGGGAGGGGGCGGGGGCCGTGGTGGAAGCTGGTCCCAGGGCTGGTGCCTCCTGAGCACCCTGCCGCCAGCAGTGAGTCCTCCCCTTCCTTTTCATGTGCAAAAGCCTCTCTCCCTCAGTCAGCTCAGATCAGCACCTTGTAACTGGGGTGCTCAAGGCGAAAACCAGCCAACCAGATAGTATCTCAGGTCCCCTGCTCTGCAGAATGGGGGAAAGAGCTCACCAGTCCCAGCAGACCTACGTGAATCCCTGGGGTACTGGAGCACCCAGATGTGGACCTGGACATCTTTCCTCTTCTAGTTCTCTACCTCGCCTCCTTTATCCGCTGTTAAATAAGCACCCCGCCCCCAAGCACACTCATTCACCTGCTGAGCAGCCTCAACAAAAAATCACAGTCCAGATCTCTTCCTTAACCCTGCAGGTGTGCATGGGGTCAGATACGCCTACACGCTGCTGCAATTCTGCGTGTCATGTGCGCAGATGTGGAGGCAGGGGGCCAACTTCACCACAGTCACTCCAAAAGCCTCTGGAGTGCAAGAGAGCAAGCAGATCGGGCTTTGAAGGGTGAATGAGCCATCAGGCAGACAGAGAAGAGGTGGGGGGAGTGGGATATGAGTCAGAAAAACTGGCTGGATCCGGATTCTGGAGTCTTGAATGGCAGTCCACAGTGACTGCATTTACACTGTGACTAAGGGACTCGGGGACTCCCAGGGAGTAGATTCTCCTGGTGCACCAGAAACCAAGGGCATCACCAAGACGGACTCCCAGGACCACACCCAGGGTGCTGGACTCAGGGAGGTGAGCTCTAAACACACCCCCTCCTGCATCAGCGCCGTGTGAAAGTGACACCGAGACATCACCGTGGGGACGGGGGCAGCATGGTGCTGCTACAGGGTTCTTCTTCACTGAAACTTGGGCCAGGGAGTGATTTCCACCCCATTCATAAAAAGCTTTTCTGCACCCTGTGTTTGCAAGAGCAAGCAGGTGGCCCACCCATTCCATCAGCCACCACGGAGTCCCACCCCGAGCTGACCCGGCCTGGGGAGGCAGGAGTGAGTGTGGAGTGACGCCAGTTCCCACAGCAGGTGGTCAGACCCCAAATACCCCAGGTCCCTTCTGGAGAAAGACAGGCACATGCACAGATGGCAGTGTGACAAGTGTATGCCAGCAAGAGGAGCAACGGTCTGGGTTCAAGGCCAGCGGCATGTTACCACGTTGCTCCTTCACTCACAAACCTCCTCTGCAGCACCCATGTGCCGTCCTCCAGGTGCTCAGAGAGCAGGGCTCTGATCAGCACAGGGCAAGGCAGGTGCTGCGAGGGGGCGATGAGTCCAGCCACCCCAGTTCTGCTCCGAGTTAAATCCTGAGAAACGAGTAGGAATTCGCTGGACCAAGGAGACAGAATGGTATCGGGAAGGCCGGAGGAGCCGAGCGCTGGTGGGAAATGGGAGCACAGAGAGCAGGCGGCCTGGGAAAGGGGGGAAGGTCCTGCTCTAAGTTGGCTCTGTCCTGAGGCTCTGGCCAGGCCGAGAGGTGGCCAAAAGGTGTGGGCACAGCAGACCAAGCCTCATGTAGGCACAACGGGATGTCAGAGGTCCAGGGAGAGGGCCAATGGCAGGGCCCTGTGCCATGGGACATCCACTCTCAAGTTCTGTGCTCCAAGTGACATGGTGTGAAATGAGATAGACATGGACTGATACACAGGGGCGCATGGAGAGGAACCCTGAACACATGCCACAAACCCAAAGCAGCCAGAAACAAAGGGCCACGTGGACCCCGTTTATGTGACGCGTCTAGACAGGCAGATCCAGAGACAGAAAGCAGATGGGTGGCGGGGGGGGGGGGCACTGCTGACGGACTTGGGGTTTCCTTTTGAGGTGATGAGAATATTCTGGAACTAGACAGAGGTGGTGTTGGTTGCATAATACTGCGAATGCGCTAAGTGCCAATGAACCATACATTTTAAAATGGTTTTGACAAGATGTGAATTCCACTGCAACTTAAAAAATCCAAAATGAATGCAAAGATTCTGAGAATTTTTCAGACTTGAGGGGGATGCAAAGTGGTGGGTCCAAGACCTCAGCTCCTGCTGAACAGGGGGCCGGGGCAGCCGGAGAGGACGCTGGGGTGTGGCGCCAGGTCCAGTGGACTCTGCCCACAACCCCGAACACATCCTCAGAGAGCCACCGTCTCCTGGACAGGCAGCAGGGGGACCGCACAGGCCAGTTCCAGAACAGAAGGTCACCCCCGGCACGTGAGCCGGTGCCGATAGCTCAGAAGATGGACGGCACCAGGCTGAGATGTGGAGCCAGCTGGTGTGCCAGCGTAAGGGATGGCCATCAACCCGTACACACCGCTCCTAACATCACCAGAGGCCTCGTCCATTTCCCCGGGCAGCTCTGTGACCACTCCAGGTGAAGCCGGGATCCTCTGATAGGGAGAAGGATGGTTTCATGCATATGTGCAAACACTGCCTAGCACGCAGCTTGAAATAAATAATCTAAAGGCTGGATTAAGAGTCTGCTTCCTGAGCTTCAGACTCACAGTTTATCCAGTCATCAAATATTTATTGAGTGCTTCCTGCGTGACACAAAGTCCCTGCCAGCATGGTCTTGGTGTTGGGGACACATCTTCACACAGAACAAGGCTCCTGGCCTTCACGGTGTCCTTCTGTGGAGGGCTTGCCACAGTGGAATCCCGCCTGGTCCCAGGGCCCTCCCGCTGGCTGCCACATCTGCAGGTCACCCACACTCAAGTCAACTTCTCCCTCCAGCTCGACTCCAACCTCGAATCCAGCCAGTCCCAGGCCACCTGGCTGCTCTGCCCTTGGCCTCCCCACAGTGCGCTCTGCCTTCGGTTCTAGCTCTGCCTCCTCTCATCTTCTAGATGCTTCCCGTCTGGACTCCCTGCTTCCAGCCTGGCTCCCCACTCCTCTCCACAAACACTGTCAAAGGAGCTTTCAGGGGTGCTGTCCCCTGGCTTGAAAGGCTGTCTGCCAGCAGAGGGAACCCCAGCCTCCGTGGCCCTGCCCTCAGCAGCCCCTGCTGGCTTCTCCAGGTGCCCTGGTCCTTCCTGGGGCCCACTTAGGAAGGGGTACCGAGAAATGCCTCTGCAGAGACAGGAAGGAGGACCTGGGTTTAAAGAAAAAACAATGGATCCCTCAAAAGTCTCAACTGGGGTGACAGTGAGGAAGGACAAGGACACGCGTCTGTGGGACATGCTTCTCTATGTCCCTCTTCCACCTGACGTAAGGGAGTCCCAAGAACTGCTGCTGCTGCTGGTCCTCTCTCTGCCAGAGATGCGTATCCCTAAGACTTTATGCAAAGCAAAATCAGGCGCGATGGAGGAAGAACTCGGGTGCGCCTAGGCCAGATGCTCAGCAGGAAACAGAAGACTGAGCTCAAGCCCGGCAGGCTAAGAATGGAGCCTCGCTGCCACCGTGGGGACCACGGTTAGATGAGAGGCCCACAGCCCAGCCCTGGAGGGGGTCCTGGAGATGCAAGAGGCGCAGGACTTTCCCATCTGGGGCCGGTGGACAGGCAGGGAGGCTTGGTGGGTGGCCCAGGTGTTGGCAGGGGCCAGTGTGCAGCCGGGAAGTTCCTTCCTTCTCTCTTGGTCAGATGGTCGAGGACAGAGGCAATCCAGCCAAGGCTCACCCTGGGGAGCACCCAGGCCTTCAGAAATGTTCTGAATTTGGCAGAAATGCCCCTTCTTTCCTTGCTTCCAACAGACCACACACCTTGCTCTCTTCTTGCTGACAGTTGCCATTCAGGGCTACCTCCACGGCACACTGGCCCTGCCAGGCTCCTGGCCGGTAGGGAGCTGCTGGTCCCTGAGCTCAGTGTCCCAGTGCTGTGCTCAGAGTCTTCCGTCTCCATCGTGCCCTCCTTCCCTGGATGGCAGGCTGTCAGGCGTGCCTGCTTCCTGAGGACAGCGTGTCCGTTCATGAATGTCGCCTACCTTCACTTCCTTTTTGCTTCTAATTTCCTGGTCCCAGAAACCCAAGCAACACACTCATCAGGGCTGGACCCCTGGGAAACGAGTGCTGTGAGCTGAGTGTGTGGCAGTGACTCCCTTGAGACACTTCTCCCTGGGGCTCTGAGCTGTGTTTGCTGGAAAGCGGCCTTGGAAGGAGCGGGTGTTCCTGTTTACCAGCAGCGAGGCCTGCTGCTGACTCAAAGCTCAGAGTTCTTGAAACTGGACGACCAGGGTGCAATTAAAGGCCACTTGCCGCCTCTCAGGGCAGGTCTTTGATTCCCAAAGGAGCCCTTCTGGGTCCCTGCCCCTCCAGCCTGGCCTGCCCCTCTCAAGTCCCATCTGATAAGTGGCTTTTAAAAGCATGGCCTTGACCAGGCAGGCTCTGGCTCAGAGAGACAGGGAAGAATAAGTCAGTTGGCAAACAGACATTCCCAGGAGGAATCTCTGCCCTGGGCTGAACACTTGGGGGTTCAAAGACATGGGAAGAAGCCCCTCTGGGAAAGGGTTGCCAGGCCTCTCTGGGGAGAAAGCAAAAAGCAGGAATGAAAGGGCCCTGGGACCAGACCTCCCGGGTCTTACGACATAAGGCAGGCAGATCCCCTGCTCTGCGTTGGTTCCCCATCTGGATAGATCTCAGGGTGTGCGTGGAAGGATTAAAGAAGGCATTGTTCCCACCCCTAACTCAGCCGCGCCCCAGATGGGTATACACCCAAAGCATTGGAGAACAGGGCCTCAGACCCACACAGGAATGCCCGAGGCAGGTATTCCTACAGGCCCGACTGCGCTGGCAGGCGAGGGCACGAACCACGGCAGCCCCAGACAATGGAGCACACTCGGACCTAGAGGGGTGAAGCCTGGTACTCGCCACAGCTGGGTGAGCCCTGTCTGTGGGACCCTGGGAAGTGCCCAGGGGGCGTGCATCCACAGACAGTCACGGAGTGGTGGCTGTCAGGCGGGAGGAGGGAACAGAGGGGCAGGCATACCTGCTGGGGGGCACAGGGTTTCCTTTTGGGGTGCTGGTTGCCTGTGCGCCCAATGCCACTGAACTGCTCCCTTCAAACAGGCAATTCCACTCAGAGTGATTTTTACATCAACTGAAAAGACCTAAACACACACTCTCTCTAGTTCAGGGTACGTGGCTCCCATGTCACAGATAGGCCGTGGACTTCCAAGACCCTGGGGGCCTCCTTTCTCCGAGGCCTCGGTCTGTCCCTCAAGGGGCTCCCACCACCATTGGGGCAGCTGTGAAGGGGGAGACCAGGTGTCTCGAGGCAGGTCAGAGGCCTCTCCTCCCGCCCCCATGGACGAAGGGACGCAGGCCCTGAGGACGCTGGACACACCTGGGCTTCAGAAAGAGCTGGAGCCGTGCCCCCTTGGCCCAATCCTGGGTTGCTTCCCTTTTCTTGGTGGCAGAGCCAGTTCTTCAAATGGAATCTTGTCCAGAGTCCCGATGGGCAAAGCTGAGGCAGGGCCTGCTGGAAGCAGTGCAGCCCCTCTGGGCCCCTGGCTCACGGTTGCCAAGTCCAGGCTTTCTCACCTCCCAGGCCAGCAAGCCATGAGCCGCTTGCAGGTCCCTGGGGATGCCACTCTCTCGAAGGGACAGGGCTCCTTTCCAGCTAGAGACTGGCTTCCAGGGCTGGAGGGCTGTCATGGGTGCAGAGCAGGCACTGGGTTTCTGGGTAAGAGTGAACTGGGACCAAGGGATCCAGTTAGCAAGCTAGAGAAGAAGGCCCCAGGTCCCTAGGTGAGGTCAAGGTGGCAGGGCCTGAGGACCAGCCGCTGCCTCACCTCGGGCTCACCTTCACCTCTGAAGTCACTTCCCTGTGCTCCTCATGGGAGATGCCCCTCGCCATCCTGAGGGCCTATGAGGTGGGCAGTGATGCTCCCATTCTGCTGCAATGGAAACCGAGGCAGAACGCCAGGGCCAACTAGAATTCTCATCTGCACTCGAGAGCCTGTGGGTGAGAGGCAGCTGGGGAGAGGGAGGCTGCCTCCTGGAGGTCACCAGGCCTGCCTCTGCCTCCACGCCACTGCTCGTTCCAGGAGGGGAGAGGGGGCCGGGGGTGGGACGGACCTTGCAGGATGGCAGGAGGTGGGCTCCAGGGCGCAGTGGCACTGCCCTGCAGCCACAGTAGGCAGGGAGCAGGGGTTGGCTGCTCCTGGGTCACTTCCCCAAAGAGGGACAGTGGGGACACAGAACGCACAGTCTTTTATGCCGTTTCCACATGGAGAAGCTGAGTGGCCGTCCTCTAAGCAGCCAGGAAGCGCGTCTGCCCGTTCCAGGGGGGCTTTAAACTTTCTGGGCAGAAGGGGAGCAGAGGCTGGGGACCCAGGGACAGGTCTCTCTGGGTGGACCCCGAGGTGGGCCACGGACAAATGTGCCTGGAGAAGGAACTGCCGCTGCCCCAAGGTTTGACATTCACAGTGACACATGACAGGCACTGAGAAGTCCTGCCACCGAGTCGCTTGTCATGCTGCTTTGGTGTCAGAGAACTCGGGCCTGCTCCACTCTTGTTACTGCTGCTTTACCGCCGTCCCTACTAACGTGGGAGACAAAGGCATTCTGGGAAGCGACAGGCTACGATCTCCTCAGAGATGAGCATGGCATCTTCCTTGTCTGGGAAGAAGAAGCGGTAACCCCATCAACTCGCTGCCTGCCTGGAGGACCCTGGTGGCTCTCGGGTGAAGTTCAAACCCCGGGGCGGCACTGAGGCTCTGGACAATGGGGTGGTGGTCTTCCTTTCAGTCTCACCTCCTGCCAATCTATGACGTCCTGCACTCAGGACTCAATCTGCCTCTCCCACCCACAGGCTTGGGTAAGAGATGCTCAAACTCAAATCCTGGCTCTACCTCTCACTAGCTGTGTGTCCTTAAGCAATTCACTGTACTTCTCTGTGTCTTGATTTCCTCAACTATAAAACTGACATACACTGTATCTCATCAATTCAAAGATGCGCAGGTGACTCTCCCTGAAAGCCGCTCTGGCTGCATTCTTTTCTCTGTGGTATGTGAGAGAACAAGGTATCTCTCAGACAATCTCAGGTCTGACGGAAAACAGTAGCACCTACCCTACTGGGTTGCTGCCGGTTAGATGAGATTAGACATTTCAAGTGCTCAGAAGAGCCCCAGGCACCAGCTGAACGTGGATGAGAATCTGCCCGGATCCTGACAAGTTTTAGAGTGCAGCCCACACAATGTTCTCAAGTGTTTGAGACGGTCAGGCTTTGAGACAGACCCGTACCAGGACAGTTCCCCTGCCCGGAGGGACCACTGCTGACCCCACACACACGCCTCTTCCAAAGCTCACACAGCTAGGAAGGGCCAGCGCAGGATCTGAACTCACACCTGGGGCTGCCCAGCCCCCGCACCTGAGGCCCCAGGGCCTGGCATGGCGAGTCTTAGGCTCAGGGCTGCACCGTCCTGGCACCAACAGAAACTCACAGATGCCCAGGGGAGCTGAGGAGGGAGCAAGGAGCAAGGAGGAGCTGCCCCCGGGGCTGCAGCCTTGAAGGATCTTCGTCCCATTTCCTCTGCACTAATGGACAAAGTCAGCCTCCTTCCCGCATGGGACAGTGCCTCCTGGGGCCCAATCACCAGATCATCACTCTAGAGACCCAGGCTCAGCTGGGAAAACATCTCCTCCCCAGCACCACGTGTCCCTTCCCCAGGAGCCCGCTAGAAAAGGTGGGCAGTGATGGCATGGCAGCCTGCTCTGAGGGCAGCAGGGGGAGGGACGGGTGCAGGTCAAGTCGGTCCAAATCGGTTCTCAGGAACAATCTGGGCTGGCAGAGCTCAGAGGCTCTGGGCATCCCCATGCCACCGCTGCATGGCGAAGGCTCAACTGTCTCACTTCTGTGCTTCAGTTTCTTCTTCCATAAAACGATCCTGAGAGGGCCCTCATGTTGCTTGTGCAGGTTGAATGAACTAATCTGGGCAAAGCATTTGGCTGGCATGTAGTAAGTGCTCAGTTAATCTTCGTTACTACGTCACAAGGTGACTCCTTGAGCACACTCCAGGAGCAGCAGGGGAGACTGCCTGGAATGTGTTACTTCCTAAGTGGGAACAATGACAAAGTGAGAGAGGAATGAAAAGGACCCCCCTGTACAGGTGTTCTTCCAGCAGCCACTTAATAGGCACCAACTGTGTGCATGTCCCAAGACCCACAGGGGCCAATGCAGCCCTTGACTATGTGATCTCACAGCATGGCTTGTTCCAACATTCAATTTTTGGAGGATTAGCACCATCCAGCTGGGCTGTGATCTACTTAGACACCTGTCTGTTTCCCCTGCTGGTCTGTGACCCCTAGAATGCAGCAGGGTGACCTGTCCCCAGAGGCCACCACTGTATCCTGAGCGATGGCGCAGTGTCTGCACACTGAACCTGTTTGCAGTCAGCTGGGAGCACTGAGCAGCAACATCAAGCCTGGTTCGTGGAGCACCACCACGATCTCACCCTTCCTTTTTCCTTTGGGACTAAATTTTCCAGTTTGTCCATTACTAAAGCTTCCCACAGCGTTCCCGTTTTTGCCAAACCACCTTTCTTCCCCGGATGGACTAGGAGACACCACAAGTCCAGGCAGGGCCATGCAAGCTGAGATCTCAGGCTCCGCTGGGTCCCACTCAGCCAACAGTGCCCACTGCCAAGCCTGGCTGCCCGCCGGGCCCTCTGCCAGCTGCAGGACGACTCCTGGGGCCACAAGGGTTTTGGTGCTGGGCTAGGGCAGTCCCGGGATGGGCCGAGAAGTCGCAGGCAGGGGTGGGGAGAGTGCGAGGGAGGTGGGCAGCCTGGACGAGGTGGGTGGGCACTCCAGAGACCCCAAGGCGAAGGCACGTTCAGAGTCAGCTGCAGGACAGTGAGGCTCCTGGGCTCTGGGCTGGAGGACCGGCAGCACCAACCCTGCAGACCGGCCCCACGGAACTTCCTAGAACAGCACAAACGTTCCCTCCGTGCGGCCCAGTGCAGTGCGGCCACAGTCCACTCAGTTTCAACCTGAAACAGCCACGTGTGGCACGGCGACCTGTCACGGCACAGGGCAGACTCTGGGTGCCAAGGGTCGGGGCAAGCTGAAGCCCGGCAGTCGGTAGAGAACGGAGGGAGGGCAGGCGAAGAAAGCAGGTAGATCCCTGCTCTCGGGCACGGGGCTGGCTGGGGTGCTGGCTGCGGGGGCCAGTGTCTCACTACACCCCACCCTTAAACGATACAGCCACTGGGGTGAACAGGACACCACCCATCTCACTGATGGGGAAACTGAGGTTTCCAAAGTGTGAGCCACTTGCTTGAGGGACACAGCACTGCTCAGGTCTGAGTGTTCCAGACGTCAAACCACCACCCCATTGCCCCCTCCCTGCCCTCTGCCAAGGCTGGAGGAGGGTGCCTACATCCCTCTCCACTAGGGGTGCATCTGGGAAGCAGCGGGGAGCTCCTGGAACAGGTGGGCCAGTGCCCGAGGCCCCGGGCTCTGCTCAGCACCAGGACAGGACCCATGCCAAAATGACGCAGGCTTAACACCGGATTCCCTCCAACTCCGCACTCCTGCCAGGTCCCCCCTCCAACTCCGCCTCCCGCCAGGGTGCCCATCTCTCCCCTGCCTCCCTCAGTGCAGGCGTGCTGGGTGCCGACCCTTCCTCCCTCCACCTCCTCCATGGGGCCCCAACCCAAAAAGTTATTTTCAATAAAACTAACAGGTTGCATTGATTTTTTTAAAAAACAAATTACACCCTCTTTGCAGTCATGAAATCCAATCTTAGTGCCCTCGTCTGGCCCTCAAGCCAGAGGTCTTGGGTGGTTTCAAGGACACAAGAGCACAGGAGGGCTCAGGACAGTGGCCCTGACTACTGGTGGCTGCGGTGGGAGTGACACCTGCAGGCCTGAAGGTGGGCAGGGCCACGGACCTCTGGAGGCAGGGGTGGCTCTGCTGGCCACATGTTCAGAGAACCCCATTCAAACAGGACCAGGTTTCATCAGGGAGCCTGGAACCCTGGTGCCTCGTCCACTCCTCCCCGCAGGCCTCTGTGGGGCCTAAGGGAAGAAGGGTCCCCAGGGTGGGACGTCTGCTCGGGGCCAGGCAGCTGGCCCAGGCCTGATGCCGTGGGTGTGGCTGACTCAGTCTCTCGGCCTAGCCTCTGTGAAACCAACCCTCCTACCCGAGGAGGCCCGGTGGTCAGCAGGCACAGGAGAGCACGCTGGGCTCAGACCTGCCAGTGCTCGCCCAAGGTCCTCACCAGAGGAGGCAGGCCTCCACAGCCTCCCAGCAGTGTCCCCTAAAGAACCAGGTCACTTCCATCAAGTCAACAACACAGAGCAGCAGGGTGGGCTAGCCAGATGCACGTGGATCAGCACTGACCTGAGCACCCAGGAGTGGGTCTCCTCAACGCCCCTGTGGGCCACACAAGTGGCAATGTCTAACGAGATGAAAAAGTGTGGCCACCTTGGATCAGAGCTCAGCACGTGAGAACCCATCCAAAGCCCTCTGCAGGAGGGCATGCTGGAGGACGTCCCTTCTGCTCCCAACCCACCAACCCCCTGAGGGAGGAAAGGAAAAAGAAGATTCTAGAACAGGCCGGGGCAGGGTCGGCACTGGATGAACACATGCCCAAGGAGTGAGGACCGGCTGGAAGTGCGAATGGGTCAAAGACGCGTGCGCCCCAGAGCAGACAGAGCCTTTGCCCTGCACACCGGTATCCTCCCAGCCACCTGCAGAGAGCACGAGTTAGGATGAGAACATTCCACGTCACAGGTAAGCGACCTGACCTGGCCTGACCTGACAAAGTCCCTCCCAGAAGTGGCAGGGCTGGCAGGAGTCGCCCACCCCGGCCAGACCTGTGCGCAGGGGCCTCCCTCCACTGATCAGGGCTGTTTCCAGAGAGCGGAGTCACCACTGCCCCAAGCGGGCAGGCTGACTCCTACCTGGTGTTCTCTGCCACCCCAAAGAGAACCCCCATCAGGCCACCCCGCTCCCTCTGAATGTGGGGTTGTGTGCATGAGGGGGGGTGTGGGGAGGAATGTGGAGGGCAGCTCTGCAGGCTCCCCAGGCTTCGTGAGAAACCCATTCTGAGGTTCAGACACTTTGGGTGATTCACCTCAATGAGCTAATGATGCCACCGCCTACGCAGTCCACCACCTCCTTGGGGGACCATCCTGTCCACCAAGTCCAGCAGATCGTGGCCACTGCCAGGTAAAACTGAAGACAAGGAGCGCCAGCATCACCCGAGGGCCAGCCGGGGCCAGCTCCTCTGAGGGCGCAGCTCACACGGACTCCGGGACGCATTAGCTGGGGTGCACTGAGGTGTGCTGAGCCTCACCCAGTCCCCGCCACACTGTGCCTCAATATTCCCATCCGTGAAGTGGGCAAGGCAGTGCTCAGATGGAGACAGGACACAGAGCTCGGTCCCTGGTCCAGGGCAGGTGCCCGTGATCACACCAGGATGAGGGGTGAAGGGCACACAGTGGGCAACTTAGCTAGAGAGGGCACAGCACCCAGGGGGAACCCGCCACGTGCTGCAGTTGCTCCAGGTCAAAGGCACGGCTGTGCTTGAGCCAGCGCTGGTTCTGCAGCACAGGGCTTTAATCCAGGCCTCTGTTCCGGGGGACCCCACCCCCAGCCGCTCCACCCCCAGTGCCCTCTGCGTCTCCCCTGGTCTGTGTCCCCCAGGCAGTACTATTTCTCTGTGACCCCTCCTGCTTCCTTCCCATGAAGGTCGCTTAACCCCCGTTGGCCAGTGCTGCCACCTGGCACTGTTAGGTCGCCGTACGCCTTTCAGATGGGTCTGTGGGGAGGCCGGTCTGTCTGTCTGTCTTCTCTGCTCAAGGGCCCTTTGTTGCGCAGCCGAGTGCAGCTCTCCTCCCCGGCTTGGCAGCCTGCGCGGTGCTGCCGATCTGTGGCGCTGACCCTGCTACCCGGCTTGAGGGCGAGGAGCAAATGTAAAAGTTTCCGCTCTCCTCCCTGCTCCCCTGGGCCTCCACCCCGGGGGGTCAGCCCTGTCCCCTGGAGCTCCTCCTGGCACAGGCAGAGGGACTCACTCCGAGGCGCCATGCCTCCCTGGGTCCAGCCGCACCACGATGGAAGACACGGCTCTGGGCTATGGCACATGTGCAGCGGCTCCTCCCGCGGGGTTGGGGACAGCTCCCTTCTGGTGCCCCTACTTCCAGAGGACAGAGAGCAGGCATATGGCCAGAGGCAGTGGGGAAGGAGGAGCTGGAAGTGAGGGACAGCACCACAGTCCACGGTCAAAGCCAAAGGTGAGGTCAGAGGCTCCCTCGCCCTCGCTAGAGCTGTGAGGAAAAGGCAGGAAGAGTCCAAAGAACCTCGGCATTAAGGGGACTGTCATCTAAGGCAGGCCTTGACCTGCTGGTCTCAGTCTCCACACCTGAAAACTGGGTTTCCTGCCTGGATAGCTATTTCCAGCCAACTCGCAGCCCAGCAGCACCCAGCTCCCAGCACCCAAGAGGAGTGTTTCAAGGTGCTCTGGCCCCAACTCCTGCAAGAGAGTCACTTTAGAAAAGGACCAGTGTCTGGGGGACAAGGAAGCAGAGAAGGGGCCTGGCGTGGCAAGGCAGAGGAGGAGGCCTGACCAGTGTGGCCAGCAGCAAGGCGGAGGAAGAGCGTGCTTCTGCCTGCTCCGGTCCACAGGGGGTTTTATTAGGGATTCCAGCCTGGTTCCAGGTTCTGAGCAACACGGGATGGCTGTGGCCGAGGGTCCTTCTCTCTGCGAGGGCAGCATTCGGAGTTACTCAGGCCACTTCCACTCGGTCCTGTGTGCACAGGCTGACACGTGCACACGTGTGCACCACGCAGCTCCCTCTCGCCTCCTCCCGGCAACCGCCCTGAAGTGGCCGTTTCTCTGACCTTTATCACTGCGCTCACTTTCCGTGCTCTGGAGCTTCGTAGGCTGCACGCACACCCTACAGGCCTGGCTGAGTGCGTGCACTGGTGTACTCACTGGTGTCTTATTCACTCAATTTTACTCCTGCAATGCAGCAAAATGGGTCATTTTTCCTTGCTCCATAGTATTCCATTGTGTGATGAGGTCGCAATTGGTTCATCTGTTCTACCAAGGAGAGACCAGAGGATGCTGCTAATTCTGGGCTCTGTATTACTAGGGCTGCTCTGAACATTCTCGTTCATGTCTTTAGGTGGACTGAGCAGAATTACTGGGTCCTTGATGTAGCAATACAAGCATGGGCCTTGCTAAGCTAGGAGGCAGGCCACCTAAGTCACACTGATGAGGAAGCAGAGCACACAAGCAAGGCTGTGGTCCCCACACTCAGCTGTGCAGGCCTTCAGCTCCAGGGTCTCCTCACCCAGCCTCATGTGGGTGAGCACCATGAGCCGGAACAAGAGGACAGAGGAAGAGAGGGTGGGAGGAGGATGCCCCTGCACTCCCTGGAAGATCATCAAGGCCCCAACCTGTCCCCAGGAGGCCAGGAGACCAGGTACAGGGCCTGGCAGGCTGAGCAAACAGCCGCATGAATGAGGTCTAAGTCCACCCAAACCCCAAGCACATAATTTTATCTGGAAGCAAACGCGCCCAGCCGCACCGGCGCGCCTCCCTCTGGAGGAGAGGGGCCCACCGTCTGAAGCGCCTTTGTCTCCCCCGGACTGTCTGAGACAGAGTGGCAGAAGCCTCGCCTGTCCAAACAAATGACAGGCAACCGTCTCCCAGGCCCCCCACTGCCTGGCTCCAACCTCAAAGGACCAACTATTTGCCATCTCTGGAGTTTCCCACCGAAGTTTCCCAGTTGGCAGCGAGTGTCCAGAGCGGGCTCTTTGGCTGTGGTCCTGAAACCTGAAGGAGGGGACAAAGTGACACGTCCACCCTGGTGATGTGTGCCCACTCCCCACACCAGCATGGGAGAAGATGGATGAGAGCCAGCATGTCCCAGAGGAGGCCATACTATGCTCCACGTGGGGCTGAGGAGGGCTGGGGTCCTCAGGAGGTGTGAGCAGGTGGCAGACTGCTATGGCCTCTGTGTCCCTCCTCCCTTACAAAGTCCCCTCTGAAGCTCCCCTGCCCCGCCGTCTGTGGGACCCTGACAGTTACCCAGGAGGCTGCCCTGAGGACACCAGGCCCCTGTCTGGTACCAGGGTTGGCATCTGCCAGAGCCCAGCTGCAGTGGGTTCCTCACTGGGGCTCTGGAAACTGGGAGGGACAAAGATCAGAGGTCTACCTTCTGGTGCTGAGCTGCCACGTCCTGGTCGGGGCACGCTGCAGACCAGGACTCGGCCTGAGGGACACAGGAGTGGCAGAAAAGCAGAGAGCAGTGGGAGCCGCCCTTGCCACTGGCTCTCCTCGCCCCTGGGCTGGGCTGCTGCGACCTGCACTGGAACTGGAAAGGACTGGAGCAGCCCATCTCGGAGGGTGAAGACGAGAGGGGCGGGCTGCTCCCCTGAGAGTGGAGGCTAGAGGCGTCCTGCCCCAGCGATCTGGGCCCGGCCCCTGGGCTGGGGTCCACAGTGCTGCCTGCCCCTGGAGGCACTGCCCCAGAGTGCCTTGGTGACTGGCCCACATCCTCTGCTCCCGGACTGAGCCCTGTGGCCAGCCCCCAAGTCTCCAGCTCCCTCCCCAAGTGCCCGAGGCCTTGGCCGGGCATCAGAGCACTAACCCTCCACTCAGCCCACTCTGGAGACCCCTCCTGCCCTACACGTCGGGCGCCCAGCGCTCATTCACAACACCGGCCCTGGGCTCCGGGGCGACTTCCTTCCCAGCACATCCTCCCTGCAATTGCCCCTGCCGCAGGCTCCATCACCAGCCCTCTTGCCCCCCGACCCCAGAGAATGCCCGGGAGGGGCTCAGAGCCCTGCTACAGGAGAAAGGTCCCTCCTTCACGGTGCCGTGGCCGCACGTGAAGCTGTCCAGACACACCTTCCAGTCCAGCTCCGGACGCCGTCAGAGCACAGCCCAGGAGCTCCCAGCAAACACGCTCGAGGGGGGAGGGCCGGGGTGAGCAAGGCCGGCTTCGCCCCACTGTCCCCACAGGCTACCCAACCTCCTGGCCTAAGTGAGGGCCGCGCTCTCTCTCCCTCGACAGTTACTCAACCAGTTAAAACCTGGCTCCCCTGCGATGTCAGGAGCTCCCTGCTTCTCTCTGCCACCCCATCTTTCTCAGACCACAATATATGGATCTATCCTCAAACTACGAGGCAGACAGAGAGAAAGGGACGACTGAGCAGCTGGTCAACTGGTCCTGGGCTGGGGCTCAGCAGCTTGTCCCCATAGGACCCTGGGCTCCCCAGGCCTGCCCAGGCACCAGCAGCTGGAGATGGCTGGGCGCAGCGTGGGAGCCAGCCTGAGGGCTGCCTTGGCAGGATGCTGCACGTCCAGGATGCACCGATTCCAGCAGGACGCTTTCCGAGGCATCGATCTGTTTTCCAGGACACCTCATCTCTGCACCACGAGCCCCATGACGATAAGAGCTGAGTCTGCAAGAGGCAGCTCAGGACTGCAGCTGAGTAACGAGACCAGGTCTTCCAGGAAGAGGGTCCCTGTCAACTGCCGCCAGCAGCACAGGGATCGGCACGGCCCTAACCCGCCAGTGCAGTCTGCAGCCGAGTTCCTCGACTTCCACATGCACTGGGTTGCCTGGGGGCCTGGAAACTGAGGCAGGGTGGGTGGGGCTCCAGCCGCATCTCTAAGCAGCCCGATGGGCCCCGTGGGTGGAAGGCAGCCTGCACACCCTGCTTCCCCCGGCACCGCAGCAGCTCCGGGCATGTGCACCTCGCACGGAGCCCAGAGCAGGAAGAGGCCAAGGAGGCTGGCACGGAGGCCAAGTGTCCATGCCACATATCCCCTGACCTTACTGCTGTCCCCATGCAGACCATACTGTCCACGAGGACTTCCTGACACGACAGAAACGTTCCTTGGGTCAACCATGGAACACTTGAAGTGTGGCTCTCCTGACTGAGGAGCTGAACTCTCAACTTTGTTTCTTTTGAATTAATTTAAATGTAAGGGCCACACACACCGTGTGGCTCTGGGTTAGAAGGCTCAGGCCTGCTGTTCTGTGTACAGCACTGAGGGGTGCCTTAAAACCAGTCAGATGGTGTCCCTCCTCTGCTGAAAACCCTCCTGGGACTACCTGAAGTACTGTGTACCCCGCTGTTCACCTGTTTCTCCTCTGTCCCAACCAGAACGGAGGAACCGTGGGGACAGACTGGGTGCTGTTTCCATGAACCCGCCCTGGGCAGGCAGGTGGCCTGGTCCACTGAGCCAGGCCCAGTGTTCCCCTTTAAATAACACGTAGAGGAACACCATCCTCCCCTGCTTCCCAGCACCCTCTGCCCACAGGTGCCAGAGCCGGAAGCCCCAACACAAAGAGGAAGTCCTGGTGGCTCCAAGCAGCAGGAGGGATTCCCGGGCCTGGTTGCTGGGTAACCCCGATCATGCACAAACACGGCCACTCGGCTTCCACAGGGAGGGACCTGTGTTTACCTGGTCACCTTATCTGCTGGGCTTGGCCGCCAGTGTTTGCACCTCGCTTTAAAAAGGACAAAGTACCTTAGGGAGCAAACACTGAGAGAATCAGACCAGGATCTACAGGCTGCTGCGGGCAGGAGGGGAAGTGGGCCTACTGTGCGCAGCCCAGTCCAGACTGCCAGCCTTGTGGTGTGCAGTGTTAAGTGGGATAAGGCAAGAAAGGCCTGCGCGCTGGGAAACGCTCTTCTTCCTTCTGAAACGGGCTCCGCCCCTGCGGCCTTGCTCTGCTCTCTTCCTCTGCCCCCACTCCCTCCAGGCCAGGCTGCCTCAGGATCAGGGATCAGCTTCAACGGTGGGAGCCTCGCTGGGCTCTGCAGGGGCCTAAGCAGCAGCCTGGCCTCTAGGGCCTTGGGAGGAGCGTAAAATGGCTGTCACTATGGGAAATAGTGCGGTTCCTCAAAGACGCACTAGGATCACCACCTAAGCCTCAGTCCCGCTTCTGGGTACCTAACAGGGACTGGGGAGGGCTCGAGAGGCCTGCACACACCATTTCTGCAGCGCTGCCCATGACAGCCAAGTCTGCTGACCAGTGAGCGGTGACGTCCGCCGCAGGGGCAGCACTCGGCCGTGGGAGGAAAGCCCAGGCATCACAGCAAGGATGAATGCTGGGGATGTCACACGAGGCACGCAACCACAAAGGACCGACGTCATGTGCTTCTCCACAGGAAGGACCTGGAGTAGCCGACCCACAGGGGCAGAGCTGGATGGGTTGCCAGAGGCTGGGGAGAAGGAGCAGGGCGCTCATGTGAGATGGACGTGGCCACGCTGTGCCGCAGTGGGCATGCCCTCAACGCCGCAGAACCTTATGCTTCACGTGGTTAAACGGTGGCACATTTGATGCCGTGTGCATTTTACCACAATTTTTTAAATGCTGCCAGTCATTGCCACACGTTCCCTGGAGGGCACACTGGCCCACTGAGACCTGCTGCTCTTCTCTGCCTCCCCACAGGGGGCCCTTCCCTAGCAGGCTGGGTACCCTGCCACCCCCCACATCAGGTTGGCCCCTCCCGGCCTTCAGGGCCCAATGCACAAGTCACTTCCAGGGGACTGCCCCCACAGTGAGCAGAGCAGAGCTCCGCACAGCCCACAAACGCTCCCTGATTTTTGGCACAATTGAGGTTCTTCAGGAAAGATGATGGACTCCTCCAGGGTGCTGTCTATTTGCTTGGCTTTACTTTATCCCCTATAAACAGGAATTGTGTGGGTTTTGTTATTTTGAGGGGGTTAAAGGCATTTTGCTCACAAGGAAAGCAGCGAGCATTTTAAGAGCCCAGTGAAGACGGTGCTGGCACCTGGGGTGGGGGACAGCTCCAGGCCCCAAGAACATTTTCTCAGCTGGAAGAGCCATGAAGGCCGAGATTCTGTGCTTTCTGGATCTCAGAGTGCCAAGATGGTACCGGACTCTGCTGCTCCTTCTGGCAGCACACTCTTCCCTCCACACTCCCAAGCAGGCCCTGCCATCCCTGAAGCCTCAGATAACCACCCCTTCCTCCCAGAAGCCCTCCCTGACCACTCCCCCTAGACCAGACACTTCCTTGTTTTTAAAAAATACACTTAAAATATTAAAATAGTGTAATACAAAATACACTTAAAATACTTTAGATTTACAGGGAAGTTGCAGAGGAGGTGCGGAGAATCCAGTCCACCTCCCAGCCAGTTTCCACTGGTGTGACCCCTTACGTGATCGAGAACATTTGTCACAACCAACCAGTCAACACTGGGACATGAAAGCTGGCCAAACTGGGCTTTGGCGTGGACTTCACTGGTTCTCCCCAGCGACCTCTCCCTGCCCAGGTCCCACACAGGGTCCCACATGGCGTCAGCTGCCTGTCTTGTGGCCTCCTACGTGCTGGTTCTGAGGTGCGCTCTCCAGGTGTCTGGCAGGACATCCCTCTGCTTGGCTTGCTCCTCTGTGACCTCTGTGTGTCTGCAATTCCACCAGTGCAGCCATTTCCAGCGTGTGGTCTGGTGGCACGAGGAGCATTTGCAGGGCTGTGCAGCTGTCCACTGTCCACCTCTAGCACCTTGGCATCTTCCCAAACAGGAATGCGGTCCCCTGCCCAGCCCCTCCCTCTGGGCGGTCACCACGACTCCGCCTGTCTCCACAGCTGCAGGTGACAGTGTGGCAAGGTACCCCTCACACCTGCTGGGATGGCCACTGCTGAGAAGGCAGTGACACATGAGAGACAGGCTGTGGGGACGCTGGAATGCGGCAGGTCGCTGGCAGGAGGTCTAAGATGCTACTGTGAGGAAAGGTTAGGGGGTCTCTCAAGACCTTTACACGAAGTCACTGGCCCAGCAAACCCACTCCTAGTTACACACAAGAACAATACAAAGCCGCCAATGCCGCACGGGGATCGACTGGGGGGGTGTGCCCCTGACCCAGAGCAGCGTGTCCACGGCTGCCGACATCTGCTTCCACCATGGGCACAACTCCCAGCTGACACCTGCCTCCCGCCCCACCGGGCACAGAAGAAGCTCTTTAATGACGCGTGAGGTGACTGTGGCATGGGAGAGGCCTGCTCTCTCCTGAGCTCCCTGGCCTCGGTCCTCTTCCCCACGGGCCTCAGGAGCCATTAGAACAAGGGGGTCTGCCTTTTCCAGGGAAACGACAGCTTCACAGAGAAGCAGGTGATTCTCAACAGCAGGGACTAGACTTAAGTTGTAAGACAAGTGAATGTGCCACCAGAGTTCCTACTTATTAAGCACTTACTGAATGCCACGGCTCAGCTCCCAGCGGGCATCATCACAGCTCTCCTGGGGGAGGTACTTTTACTGGCTCAATTTGGAGATGCAGGGGAACATCACTGGGGAGGAGCCAGCGCCCTGGTCAGGACAGACTGCAACCGCTCCAGTGGCAGTGACTGGCAGGCGAGCAGCTCCAGAGTCTGGAGTGCCCGGCTAGATGCCACAGGGCAGGAGGGGGCTCTAGAGCCCCAGGCAGCACCAAGGGACTGGGACACAAAGGTGCTGACCGAAGGCCAAGGGGCCAGAGGAAGGGCTCACAGTTCTTGCATCTTAATTTTCAGTTTCTACCCTACAGCTAGTGTTATTTACTCATCCACGGAAAGTTCTAGCTAAGGCTCAATATGTGTCCCCAGGAGGAGCACAGTTGCACTGCACCCATCCTGGAATGGTTGGTGCTGGCTGCGCACTCTGACTGTCTAGGGAAGCTGTATGGCCCTGGCAGCGTGGCTTCAGCAGGCGGACACGGACAAAACGAGGAGAAGCCTGCTCGTGCTCCCCACGAGGGCCCGCAGGGGTGACAGATGAGCTGCAGACACACCCGTGTGAGCCAGAGGCCCGGGCCTGACTCAAGCCCTGCACCTGCTCCGTCTGCTCCCAGTCCAGTGGGCCCTTTCTACCAGGGCCATCTGGGGCCTGTGGCGTCCCACTCAGCTCTGCCTGGGACCCCACTTCCTTGGGAGGCTCAGCAATGATGTCACCAAGTCTGTGAGGACACCTGGCCAGGGAGTGGGTCACCATCTCTGTGTGTCACCAAAGCCAAATACAGAAGGAAGGAAGAAAATGTCTCCAGCTAAGTCCAGCAGGATCCTGATTTCCCAGAGTGACAGTAACCCACTCGGGGGGAAGAGGACCCAGGAAATCTATTTTTCACAATGCTCAGTCACGTTTCTGCTCCCCAGATGATGCCTAGTGCTTATTATAACTATGACAACATCGGAAATATTTCTTGTGGATTTCCACAAGGTGGGGAAATGACAGGCTTCCTCAGCCTCTGCTTCGCGCTGGAGGCTGCAGACCTGAGATAAGGCCTCGTGGTGTGCGAGGCCCCATGGCTGGGCTGGGAAGCCTCGCTGCAGAGGTGAGGCTGCAGCAGGGAAGGGTGTGCAGAGGAGGGCTAGCCCAGGGCCGGGAGACAGCCCCACCCCTGGCGTCCCTGGGCATGTCCAGCCTCGGGTGGCCGGGCCTCCCACCTGTGGAGGACCCAGGTAAGCTGCCTGCACTCCTTCAGTGCCCCTGGTCCCTGTGGGCACAGTGCTGGTGCTCTGTGCTGTGGCTGGAACCCTTGGTCTAGCTGACCTTAGGGTTATTTCCAGGAACAAGGCCCAGGCTTACAGGGCCAGGGAGAGGCCACAGAAGAAAAGCAAAGCCGGGCATGGTGGCACACGCCTGTAATCCAAGCGACTCGGGAGGCTGAGTCAGGAGGATCGCAAGTTCAAAGTCAGCCTCAGCAACTTAGCAAGGCCCTAAGCAACTCAGTGAGACCCTGTCTCTAAATAAAATACAAAAATAGGGCTGGGGATGTGGCTCAGTGGCCAAGTGTCCCTGAGTTCAATCCCTGGTTCCAAAAAAAAAAAAAGAAAAAAAAAGAAAAGCAACTCTGACCAGAGTGACTAAAGGAATGAGAAAGTAAAGCCACAGGCCCAAGTCAGAAAGGAGAAAGGTGGAGGCGAAGATGAACCAAAGTAGAGAGAGACACCTGCCATCCTCCGAGCTTCTCCAGTGCCTGGTGGTGGCTTCTGGGAGGTGTGCAGTATAGGGCTGTGCAGTTGCATCTGGGCTCACCAGGAAAGAGCTGCAACTGACCACTGATGTCTGCCCTGGGCACAGCCATGGAAAGTGTGGGACAACTGGCACATTCATCACCACACAGCACTGCCTGTTTATCACCAATCACACCTCCACTGTGAATCCTTCTGACATAAGGGACTTCTCTGGCTCCTCCCGCTCCTCAGCTTCCTCTGCACCCAGCAAACTCAGAGGCAGAACTGCCGACAGGGACCCCCTTCCAAAGAGGACAGTGCTTCCTCTGATGCTGTCACACACCTGGCATTTGCTAATTCAGAGACAAAATTCAATTCTTAAAAGAAAGGCACTCAATGCACACTTATTAAGCACTGGTTGTATACTAGGGTCTCTGCCTTTGCTGAGTTTAGGAAACAACTGATAATTACTTAATCATTATTGTTCTAAATGCCTAGACTAGAAAGAACAGAGCTGTGTCGCCTCCCTGCATCGGGTTCGACTCTGGAGTGGAAAGCGACTTCGACTCTGGAGTGGAAAGCGACTTCCTGCTCACAGTCCACAGGCAACACTTGCACATGGGCTCTGGCCTAGAAGGGTGCTGGGCAGCCGAGGAATGTGGGCACACAACACCCAGGGCAGCAGGAGGCCCGCTCCCGGCTCGTGTAGCCGAGGGTGGTCTCCCGCCAGCTCGCTGTCCGTGTTCACTAATTAGAAGCTCATGCCTCCTTCTTTGATTTTTCCACTCCAAAGAGGAATCTTGGCCAGGCTGCCTCTATAGCTTTTGGCAAGGGTGGAGGGCATGGCAGAGAAACCCACCAGGCCTCTTGCAGGCTGGGGGAGGCGGGCATCTGAGGCTGGGGAACTGCTGGGCTTTTCTCTGGGGGCTGCAGTTAAAGGCCTCCCTCCCCCGGATGAGCAACCTCGCCCACCGCCAAGTGAGGAGCCGCGGTGCGTCACAGCCGCCTCCCTGTCCACGGCTGGCCCGACACAGGCAGTGGGGTTTGTTTGGAATATGTGCTCCTCATCAGGAGTCTGGAACAGTCACCCCTTCTGGTCTGGACGGAGGACGGCTGTGCGAGCCAGCGCTCCCCAGTGCAAACAGCCGCCCCCGTGGCCTTCAACTTCTCTGCTCTTGTAAATGTATCCTGGGTCCTGCTGGCCCGCCTCCCTCAGGCCTGGCCTGCCTCCGTGCCCAGACCAGGAGAAGAAGGCCATCCCCCCAACTCCAGAGTGCCAAGAGTGGCTGCCACCAGGATGGACAGAAGCAGGGAGAGAGTGCTGGGGCCCAGCAGTGGAGCAAATGACCTTTGTTCCTTCTACTCCCAACCCACCTGCACCTCCTCCTCCTTCCTCACTCCTGAAGAGGCCTTTCCCGTCCCTCTCCCTCATTTACTGGGCTGCCTGATTAAATGCTCCTCACTCTGGCCCTGGGCAGTTCTGCGGAAAGTCAGTCACCCCTGGGAAGGGACTGGCAGCCCTGTGAGAGCAGGGGCAGGCTCCCTGCTCGCTCCACGATGGCCCGAGCGCAAGGCCGGGCAGGAAACCAAGAGCGAGGCGGGCAGGAGGAGAGGAAGGGAGGCCACGTGCTTCTCCTCCTGAGCCCAACAGCCCCCAAGCTGGACTTTCCAGGTGGATGAGGCCGAAGAGGGTGAGAAGGGACTGAGCCTGGTCACAGGCGGGTCCACCTAGCCAGGTGCCTCATCAGAGGGAGCGGCAGGGCAGGACAGAGAACAGAGGTCCAGCGATCTGAAGGTGGAGGAAGCGGCGAGGAGCCAAGCACAGGGGGCCTCTGGACCTGAAAGCAAAGGAATAGACTCTCCCGAAAGGCGACGCCCTGCTTGCCCCGAGTTTAGCCGGGGACCCATTCTGACCCCTTACCAGATGGCAAGATGATACATTTGTGTGGTTTTAAGGCAGCAAATGTACGGAGGCTGCTGCAGCAGGCCTAGGCCAAGGAAACCATCACCCCACTACAGCATGCAGGACACTCGGGGACCCCTGGCAGCACCCACCATCAGCCCAGCTGGGCCACCCAGCAGCATGTGGGTCACTGCTGAGTACCACTCTGTCGCTCCCCTCTCACGAGGGACTGGGGTCCCCCCACCATGAAGCTAGGCCACAGCTGCCCTCAGGTCTGGCTAACAGTGTGCAAGGAGGGGATGTGAGTCACACTCCCAAGGCCAAAGGACTGGACTGCCAGACCTTGGCTCCAAGTCCTCCTGCCCCTGCCCAAGTGAGCCTGGG
Source organism: Glaucomys volans (assembly GCA_020662805.1). NCBI lineage: Eukaryota > Metazoa > Chordata > Mammalia > Rodentia > Sciuridae > Glaucomys > Glaucomys volans. The sequence goes on along the minus strand of JAJEJO010000244.1, from coordinate 270,151 downwards.
CTTTGCTGGAGGTGGCAGCAGCACACAGTGAAGAACCTTCCCGCCAGCCCTGCACACTGCCCACGGCCTGCTGAGCAAGCGAGAAGAAACTGAGGTCCGCAGACCAGGGGTCCTTTGTCACAGCAGCAGAACCCCACCCATCCTGGCGCTACACACAGGACCTACCTATGGAAGCTGCAGCCATCCACCACAGGGGTCTCAGCCACCTCTGGGAGGAGATGCTACCTCAGTCACAGACCCCCTGCCATGTCCCCAAGGTCCTGCATGCCTGGGATGGGAAAGCTGGCCTTAGTCGCTGAAGGACCATGGAGTAGAATTTGCTTCTTTAGACAGTGTGGAGGCAAAGGGGACACAGGCAGTTCCCATGCCCCCATGTCCAGAAGCCACCTGCCACCTCCACTCCCCACATGACTTGGTCCTCTGCACATCCACACTGGGGTCCTCAAATGTCTTCTCAGCTTTCTGGTCCTGGCCAGATCCATTCTGCCATGTCTGTGGCCAAGATTTTATGAAGTCGAGGGGTATTTTCAGAGCTTCAGTGTCCCATTTGGCACCTGCTAATTAGCAGGGAGTGACTAATCAGAAAACAGCAGCAGGCAGAGAAAACACTCCTGTGCTCTCGGCTTCCTGCTGCCCCTGGTTGCCGGGAGCTCTCTGGGTGCATCTGAGGGAGCTGGGGTGGACACACAGGGGCAGGACTTTCTCTGTCCTGGGCAAGTGTGCAGAACCACGGGAATGGCACCAGGAAAGGGTACTGCTTCAGCTCAGAACAGCAGCAGGTGGGCAAAAGCAGTCTTGCCGAGCCCAACTTCAGCCACCTGCGACTTCTTGCTGCTCAGCCAAGCTGCAGTAGCGCGAACAGCCCCGCTGGGCCCACCTCTCCTGCAGGCGAGGCCAGGTGGACTTTCTAGAGCTGACTGTACTGCCTCGGCCCTACAGGGGAGGAGGGACAGAATCACACCAGGTGTGTGCACACATAAGTAAACATGCACATGTGAACGTGTGCCTGAACACACCTGTAGGTGCAGTGCACGCATACGCATGCACATGCATACATACACGCAGGTGCACACACAGGGCTTCCCAATAGAGGGGAAGGAGCTATACGACCATCAAGGGCACCAGCCAGCATCCAGGACTCCACTGGACAGCCAGGCCCGCTACAGGCAGCCCGTCCTTGCTGCCTCTGCTATTTGGGGGTCGTCTCAGGGCCGATGGAGCAGCTTGCAAAGACAAATAAGCAGTCAGGAGTCTTCCCCACGCTCAGGACCACTGAGACCTCACTCTGGGCCGCTTTCTCAACATCCTCCCATGCAACACACATACACCACAAACCAGCCCTGGGTGAATCCCTACAAAGGACAGTCTCCTGGGGGCAATGACAGAGCAGGGCTGGTGAGGGAAAGAGGGAGGAACAAGCCCGAGAGGAATTTTCCCAAGGGCCCTCCGCACCACCAGCTGCTGACCTGGCGGGTCATAAAGTCCACTGAAGAAGGTGCAGATGTGCGGCAAATAGTCATATTGCAAGGCTGGTGTTTTCCAGGGTAAAGTTCTAGCTATCAAAAGATTTACCAGCTCAGCTGGGTTAATCATTGCCATGGAGGAACAAATGGCTCCCTCGATGCCCAGGCTGGGCACCAGGGTGCCAACTCAAGAGGCCAGCTCATGGTCAGGGGCTGTATTCACTTCATTCCGGGACCCCTGAACTTAGGGTCTGGTTGCTGACATCAAAACAGTCCCTTCCAGCTGGGCATGGTGGCACAAGCCATTCCAGCTGCTTGGGAGGCTGAGTTCAAAACCAGCATCAGCAACTTGGCGAGGCACTCAGCAACTAACTCAGCAAGATCCTGTCTCAAAACATAAAAAGGGCTGGGATGTGGCTCAGTGGTTAAGCACGCCTGGGTGCAATCCCCACTGCTAAAACCAAAACCAAAACAGCCCCTTTCCCTGGCCCCTCACTCTGCACCCAGCCTTGGGCAGCGCTTTTTCTTTTAAACTGAAGTAGCAGAGGGTTAGCAGCCGAGAGTGCGCGCCCAGCAGGCAGATCCAGGGCCCACTCACAGTGCCGATGGGGAAGCCCACAGCAGTCAGGTCCACGTCTTGTAAAGTGGGGTGCTGGGAGAATGAACAGGCCAAGGCGTGGGAAGGTGTTCTCAACCAGGGCACCTGGCAGGGCCTGGAGATATCTTTAGTTGTCACACTGGGGGAGGAGGATGTGCCACTGGTGTCTAGCAGGTTGAGGGTAGGGACACTGCTAAATGCCCTACCTGTGCAAAATACCCTGTGATAAAGAGTCACCCAGCTCCAATGTCAGTGGTTGACATGGAGACCTTTTGGAGTGACGTGTGAAGTGCAACACCCACGATAAATGCGAGCTGTGGTCATCACCTCAAACTGCGCTGTGCCCAGGAGGAGGCTGGGACCAGAGGCCCAGTTTGGGCAGGGCAGACTGCCTGCTTCCCTCTGTGTTCTTTTTTCCCACGGCACCAGCTGGTCCCTACGCCTGGGGACCCACTGTACTTTGAAGATGCTAAAGCCCCTCGATGCTGTGAAACTTCAAGCCAGCCTCTCCATATGCAGCTGTGCATGGGGAGGTGGGGCCACGCCTGACCTGCTTCCTTGGGGATCAAGTGGACAGACACCAGCATCCAGACCCTGCAGACTACTGCCTTCCTTTTGCTCTTCTACTCCTGAGCCTACCTGCTGCAGCTGTTTCCAAAAGGGTGAATCTGTCCCCAAGGGCCAGCCTCCCCCTCTGGCCCTGAAAACCAGACTCTCCAGCAAGCTGGCTGTCCCTGGCTCACCTGGCACACCTGAGGTTAGAGATGGTCGGGGAAAAGCATCCAACCAGTAGGGCAGAAAGAACATGGCGAGGTCTCTGTCCTCAGAGGTGGCGGGGGATTCTGCAAGAGCCTGATCTGTCACTCCATCCAGCCTCATGCTGAGCGAGATGAAGGCCATGGTCTTGGCCACAGGAACATACGCAAGGGCTACAGCCTAACCATGACAAGCTGTCTGTCTCTCCTCGCTCCTCCCCAAGACCAGGTGCTGACACCAGCTCTTGCCTCTATGCAGAATGTTGTCTTTTCTACGACTGGACCATGCTGAAACCTCTGTCCCCAGGGCCCAGCTGTCCAGCTGCCATGCAGCCACGACTCAGCACAGACTTGCTGGTCTTTCCCCAATGTGAGGCCATGAGCTTCCTGGTGGCCAGGCCTCTCCGGAGCAGTGCCATGCTAGCACTGTCCAGCAGAACTCTCCACCATGATAGAATGTTCTAGCTCTGTGGCGTGTGCACCTGAAGAACTGCACTTTTAATTTTGCTTCACTTTAATGAGACTGACAGACACATGTGGCTGGAGCCACCACGCTGGGCAGCCCAGGTAGAGAAATGCTCAGGGCCACTGCAGGGGAGCAAAGGGAGGAAACTGAGTGAAGAGCACTTAGGCGCCCCTGTCGCCAGGCTGCGGTCATCGGTATCAAGCCCTGGAGGACGCTGACACAGCTGTTCTTGCTCACACGTCGATCCCAGGGTTTCCTAGGCTTCCTGGCAGGCAGACCCGCCGTGCAAGTCAGCCGCATGAGCTGACCTGCAGCCTCCCCACCAAGCGTCAGGAGGTCGGGCGACCTGGGTGCGTGCCACCAGCCCAGCTCCTCCTCCTGCCAGAAGCTCTGCCGCCTCCCGAGACAACCTTCCTGCGCTCCTCTCTCCCAGATGCAAGGAAGAAGTAGGGCAAAGCTGTCTTCTCTTGCCTCAGAGGGAAGATGGAGGCTCCTCCTTCCCTGCCCCAGCTCAGGTGGCAGGCCCCTGGGAGGTGTCAGGAAGATCACCACTCTGAAGGAGTCGGAGTCTCTAACATCAAATGCCGTTCGTGCTGACTCCCGGCTGCAACGCTCCGAGGCTGCTACTCACTGCGAGCATCATCTGCGTCCCTCCCGCCCACTGCCCCGTCCCACTTCCTTCCAATGTAGGTCACACTGGATTCTCCTGCGTTCACTACACATGCCTCCAGTGAGGGGGTGACAGCGCCTGAAACAAATTTAGGAATTCTCTCACAGACACATGAGAACCCTGTGCTCTCATTCAGCCAGATCCAGATCCGTGACAACTCGCGGAAATCCTGTGCAAGGTCCCAGGGCACATAGAGGGCACCAAAGGTGGTTCTTGTACCCAAGAAAGTTGGTTGGGCAACTGGAGCTCAAAAGCCACCATTGCATGGGAACGGTGGCAAGGAAGGTTGGTCTCCCAGACAGAAGCAGATCAGTCAAGGGGTGACCGCCTAGTTTCACAGGGAGCATCCTCTATGACCCGGAGCCTTGCTTCCCTTCTCCCAGGGGGAGAAGCCAGCACCGCCTCAGAGCGCTGCACGGGATGCTGTCCTCAGCTGCAGTCTCCCCGCACAGGCTCCCTGCCACAGAAGCCCAGCTCCGCTCCTCGGGCTGCCCAGCCTGGCCTCACGCCCCGGCAGACACTGCACTAGGTCCTGCTCACATAAGATGGGGCAGTCCGTGGCTGTCTGCAAGCAGGGCAGCATCCCTGGGATGAGGGACACACTAAGCCGCACACAGCAGTCCCCATGCTAGTATGTCTCAAAGGACTGGAGAAGCTAAGGAGCCAGGCAGGGAGGGCAGGTGGGGCCAGGAATGAGGAAAGGAAGGGTCCCTGGTCAGGTCCAGGAATGCACAAGACCAAGGGCTCTCGGAGCAACAGGGAAAGGTCACTTGAGGCTGGAGCACAGGGAGCTGGTTAGAAGCTGGCAGGAGATGAAACTGAAAAGACTGAGTCTGAGCCAAACTCAGCCTCTGCCCGGAAAATGAGGAGCTGAACTTTGAGCTGTGGACGACATGGGGATTTTAAACACCACTCACAAGTTACTCAATGCTGCAGACCAGGAGCACAGCCCTCCATATGTGTGCGTGCACACACAGCATGCAGACACTTCCCTCCACACTCGTGTGCACACACACCAACACCACCATACACAATACCACACAGACCCCTCCTCACACGTGTGCATGAAACGCACACTTTCATGTGCACACACACAATGCTCCACACTGGGCACATGCACACTCATGCCTCCACAACACTCCACGTAAAACATACGTGCACACACACACCGACGCATGTGCACACGTACGCCCCGTGAGTAGGGCCTGCCGCCTGTGCTGGGCCCAGGGCAGAATGGAGAGCTGAGGCCTGGAGTTGCAGCAGGAGGTGGCCTGGAGGCCAAGCCTGGAAACCAGGCCGTTTGGAAGGAGATGTCCTGAGGTAAGAGGTGACCCCATCCCCATAGGCACGCATGCCTCGCACTCTCCCATCCAACACCCTTACCTGTCAGGACCACTGTGAGCAGCGAGATCTGGGGTAAGAACCCAAACGTTTTCACTATATAACTTTCCAGGTTCCACCTTGCTTTAGAACTAATGTCCTCCCCTCGTTTAAAAGGGACATATGCGCAGTAACTTAGGAGTCTTCTCCAGGAATTCAGGCCCCCGGGCGGAGGCGGACACAGACAGGGAGCCCTGCAAGGGACAGCATAATCAGGGAGGGGTGACGGCTCCCTGTCCAACGCTGGCACCTCTCACCCTCCCTCCCGGGAGCTAGGGGACTACTCTGCATGAGGAACACGCACCACCACCAAGAGGCTCATCTGCATGAAGACTTCTTGTGTCTGGTGGATGCAAATTAAAAGCACCCTAAAATAGCCGCATTTTCCTAAGCAGCTAAACCTTTCCCCACAACATGGTTCACACCAGGAATCAGCAAACACTCTTCCTTGGAAAGAAAGAAGTGGGAATGACGTGAAAGGACTTCAGAGGTCACAGCGGATTGGTGGGAGTCCATTTTGTAACCAATGAGTCAAACTTAGCTGTTTCCTTGGAAGGAGAGACTGCCTAGCCAAGCAGAAATTTCTCCTTGACTCAGACGACTGGACCCCATCTTTGTCAGATCCCACCCAGAAGCTGTGTAAGGCAGCAGCGCGTGACTCTAGGTGGGGAAACTGAGGTACCAAGTGGGGAACTGACTTGCCCAGGTCTGAACTGAGGGCCAGGCGCTTGCCCCACGACCCCGACCACCCCACCCTGCACCCCTGCTCAGGGTGCTTGGTCCTGATGCTCTGCTGCGGTGAGGCAGGCCACAGGGACAGGGTCAGAGCCGAGCAGCCACAAGCCTGAAGGTGGGGGTGGCTGGCCAACGCAACGTCCTTCGATAAGCAGCAACCCCTGGGGACCTGTGTGTGTCCAACAGAGAGGGCTTCTGGCTGCCATGCAACAAGGCATGTGGCCAGAGAGAGGCAGAGAGGCACCCTCTACCCAGGTGCAGACGGCCGTGAAATCTGCCACAAGTGCCACTCTGCCATCTCAGAACTTTTCTGGCTTCCCAAAGCCAGATCCAGCTACCTACCGAGTGCAGCGACCTCCCCAAGGTCACAACAAGCAGCTGGCAGAACCACTCGTGGCACACCGATGCCAGGGGCCAGACCTGCGCCCTACTCCCAGGTTCCAGGTCCTCTGCATGGACCCTGGAACTGACCCCAGAACTGACCTCAGAACTGACTGGACAGAAGTCACCGCCCCCAAGACAAAGCCACAGTCAACACACACCTCCCTCTACTGCCAAAGTGCTTCCTCTGCCCCTCCAAGCTGGGGTGGTGCTAGGGACTGAGCGTCTGTGTCCCCCACCCCAATGCATATGCTGATGTCCTAACTCCCAGAGTGATGGTGTCTGGAGGCTGTGACTAGGGTTACAAGTGGCTGCAAAAGTGGGCCCCACAATGGGAGTAGTGTCCTTACAATAAGAGAACAGAGCCCTCTCTCCGCCAAGAGTGGACACAGCTAGAAGGTAGCACACTTAGCAGCCAGGAAGACAGGTTTTTGTTTGTTGTTTGTATACTGCGAACTGAGCCCAATCACTAAGACACATTCCCAGCCATTTTTTAATTTTTTATTTTGAGATAGGGTCTTGCTAACTTGCTAAGGCTGGTCCTCAAACCTGTGGACCACCCACCTCAGCCTCCCGAGCTGCTGGGATCACAGGCGTGTACCACCATGCCCAGCAGGAAGAGAGCTCTTGCTGGAAACTTCTGGCAACCTCATACCTGGAACTGCCAGGGACCCGGCCTCCAGGGCTGAGTAGTAAATGCCTGTGGTGTTTCCTCACAGCAGCCTGAGCTGGTGGACGGCGGACCTGGACCTCAGATGATGGCCCAGAAAATCAAACGCCAACAGCCCCTTCTGCCAATGAAGAACATTTTCACCCACCTCTCAAGGGAAGGCCCCACATTACGAGCCACCCACCCCTGGAGCCTAAGGCGGCATCTGGCCCAGAGCTGAGCTGAAGTGCTTGCTGGGCGAGCAGCCGTGAGCGCCAGGAGCACCGTGGTCAAGGTGCCCTGGCCTGAGGACTTCGGCTTCAAAACCAGCCCGCCCAGTACCTTCTTAAAAGGAGAGTGAGAACGTCCACACTCCACCATCACAGGCTGCAGACCCACCCAGAGGCCTGTGGCCCCAGGTGGGACTCAGGCTCCTTCCTGCCGCACCCCAGGCACAGGCTGCCTTTCGTGTCTGTGCACAGCCAGCACGTCCAGGGCTCAGTGTGAACCCCAGGCCCTCAAAGGAGAGGATCGTGAAGTCACGGAAGAGATGCACCCAGAGCCGTGAGTGTGAGCCCTCTCCAGCCTCCACGGCCCCGCCCAAGTCCCCTGTCCAGGGCATGCTCCTGCCTAACCCCTGGCGACAGGCCGTGGGGCCACCGGGCCCTCTCCCCTGCTCCCGGTCCTCTCGCTGTGACATTCTGCTGAGACCCTCCCAAGCATTCCACTCGACGGTCACAGAAACAACCGCTCTTCTCACACTCGCAGTCCATGATCTGAAGTGACCCTCAGGTCACTGCGGGACCACAGTCACACCTGCCGTGGGCAGAGTCAGGTCTGGGAAGAAACGCAACCCACTCCTGGCAGACGGACACCTGGAGGAAGAGCACGTGGTCCAAGGGTGTCCCACCAGTCTCGGGCCGTCGGGTTCCTTTGTGGCTGAGTGGGGGGCAGGCCCTGGGCAGGGGGTCTCCTGCCTTCACTGGAAGCGGGCAAGGGGAGTCAGCAGGGCTTCTGTGGCATCTCCACGTCTAGTCGAGTGACAAAGGACCCGCAGCAATTGCAGGACAAACCCCTTCCACTTTCATATAAGGAAACTCTGGTACAAAACCCTGCTGTACAGAGAAGGAAGCCCGAGGGAAGGACGTGGGGAAGGAGCAGGGCTGGCGGGCAGCAAGCGAGGCCGACATCTGTGAGGCATCACTTGGCATGAGAATATATTTCTCCATCAAGTGTGTAACTGAGTCTGACTTTGTAATCAAGGAGACTTAACAGAGGAGTTCAGCACCCCAGCAAACGAGCCCGGAGCCAGGTAAGCGTGCCGCTGAAAACAAAACGACAATCAGAACCACACTCAAAACAGGAAATACTTGGCTCGGAAGGAAAGGCCAGCGGCCTCCCATGAGCCAGGGCGAGCAAGTGGACAGCCCAAGCCAACGGCATTCAGGGGACGAAGCCATCAGTGGGCAGGGCTGAGTCTACCCATCCGCTCAGACGTGAAGGTCAACCCAGCTGGCCGCTCAGCTGAGGGCGACCAACAACCTCCAGTCCTTCCCATCTCTCCAAGTGACCAGAGATGCGCCTGGCCACTTAACCAAGAGGCAGAATGCAAAGGGACCTCTCCAGGTGGCTGAGGTCTTTCTGCCAACTAGAGAGCGTTCAGCCTTGCTCCCTGCCAGCGCAGGTGCCCTCGGTGTGGACGCTCCCTACTCTATCCAGGCACAGAGCTCAGGGCTGGGGACAGACGTGTGAATGCAGAGCTCGGGACCTGGCAGAGAGACACAGAGCAACAAAGGACAAACGATTCTTTCATGTGAACTCTACTGGTGCTATAAAACAGCCCAGAGAGGGCACCACCTGTCCCCTCCCAAGTGGGCATGGAGGGCCACGGAAGGTCCCCCACCGAGGTGGAATGGAGGAGGACAGTGACAGGTCAGCCTCAGCAGGAACAGCACGCACCCTGAGTGAAGGCAGTCAATCTCTGAGCAAAGGAAATGGAACAAGGTGAGGGATTCAGGGTTCAGGAAGAGGTGGGAGAAGCAGCCCTGGCCTGTGGCCAGGTCGGAATTAGCAGTGGGAGCCAGGACAGAACACTGAATGGAGGCCTGGAGTTTCCCACGTTCTTCCCTTTCTTTCCTATGCAGCTGATTTAGCAGCCTGAGCTTCCAAAACAGACCTCAGGAGCACCTCTTCCCAGGGTCCCCCAATGCTTATTCCAGGACCCCCTCGACAGCCAGGCATTTCACAGCTGCCCCACAGTTGCCACCACTGGGGACTCCCAAGGACACCTATTAGAACCTTCTCACCGTTTCACACAAAGCCTTGGACTGCTGGCCTTCTGGAAACACCCCGCAGTGTTTTTCTGAGCAGTTGAGAGGCCTGCCTGGGAAATCCCTGCTGCAAGCACTTCTTTCTCCCAGGCAGCTACACCCAACTGCTCTGCTGCAAGGTTCTGCGTCACCAAAGGGATATCCCCAGCTAGCACGACACTCAGGCCAAGCGGAGAAGCCGGGCTGCCCGAATCCAGGGCAATCACGTCCCGTTGGTATGTGCCTTCGTCAGAATGACCTAATTGAATTTCCTGTATATGTGAATATAAATACTGTTGTTTGACCCATGATGAACTTGTAAACAGCCTGATTATATCAGCTTTAATAGATTAGGTTTGCAGAAGCAGATGGACACTGTTACTTTTATTTCAAGTTGAAATGAATATAATTTCCACTGAATACAGATAAAATTAATGACCTTAGAAGGAATCAACTTGCCTGTGAAGAATAAATCAGATGAGCGGGTTACTGGCCGAGATTACAACGGGCTGGGTTTAAGATGTCACGTGCTGTTGTGACCTTCACGCCTTTGTCTACTTTCTTAGAATGAGGCCATTCTACCACATTCTTCGGGGTGGACTGAACGTCAGTGTGACTTGGTTAACCAGCAGGGGATAGATCGCCACCCAAAATTACTGAAACCAAGAGAAATCCACAGGATCAGGACCAGACTAAGAAAATCTTATAAAACGGTAATCGAATCAACTTCCTTCCAAAACCAGACTCTTCTTAAATTACAGATAGCAACTCACTCCGCATATGAAGTAAGCACAAGACACAGGGGCCGTTCCCAAGCAAGCCCACCAGGAAAAGCCCGCCAACCCACAGGGCATTTACCCTCTATGACCGGACAGGTCCCAGCCGTCTTTCAACGGCATCCGACCACCGTGTCACACACGGGCATCTCCTCAGTCTTGAGTCTTCATGCTGGAGACAGAGCTGTCGCTGCCGGCCCTGTATTTCTCGGGATCTCTCCTCCCAAGTTCATGGAGGGCCAGAGGGGCTGACCCCAAGTGTCCTGAGAGTCAGACACCGGGTTCAGTCCAGCTCCACTTACTATTGCCCCGTCCAGGGCAAATCATTCCACCTCCCAGAGCCTCAGGTCTCTCCTCTAAAAGTGGGCACAATGACAGTCTCTGCCTCACAGAGCCCAAGAGGACCCCATGCTGGGACGCCCAGTATGACTGGTGGCGTGCACGGCAGTGCGGTGTCCAAGGCAGGCCACCCCTGCTGCCGTCCGGCCTGAGCTCCTGGGCTCGGGCCACCCAGCTCACCACCTCTGCACTCGCTGCACTCGCAGCTGCGGGGACTCTGCTGCCCCTGTGGAGCCTGGCCTGCCACTCACGGCACCCCAGGGCCTCCCTGCTCAAAAGGAGCAGCTCCCGAGATCCCCACGTCTAACTCCTCCACTGAACTTCCGTGAAACCCCTCACTGCGGCCACTTCGACCCAACGTTATTTCTCAAGATCCCCCGATGCTCCAAATGGCACCCTTGGAGTGAGAACCAGGAAGGGCGGGCCGGCGGAGCAGAGGGGCCCGTCCACACCCCGGCTCTCCCAAGCTCTAAGGTCTCTGGCAAGTTCCTCTCAAGGTCACAGAAGCATCAGGTCGTGTGGAAAACGTCAGGCAAATCATACGTGCTCAATGCTGGTGCCTGTGTGCACCCTGGGGCTGACAGGAGCCAGGAGAGCAGCCTCGGCTGGCCGGGCGCAGGGGTGGCAGTGCTCAGCGAGTCTGCTCTTCACCTGGGGGCTGGGCACACACGGGCTGCGGAGCGGTGCAGCACCATGCGTGCTTCAGAGGCACGCGACATTCCTTAACACCTACTGAAAAGAGGTGACGAGCTACCTCAGCTTCCTCAACTGTGAAATGGGAGGGCTGGCAACTTCCTGAACGGCTCCAGCTCTAAGCAGAGTCCACGCGCCTCCAGGTCAGGCGCCCATCCTGGGAGGCGGCCGCAGGTCGACAGTTAAGATGAGCTGCGACGGCCTGGAGGCCAGGTGCACAGCATCGTGGGCACACTCAGCCCTGCCAGACTGCCGCGTCAAGGGGCCGAGGAGGACTTCCGTGCTGCGCGTATTTTACCACAATGATCACATATAACGAACAGACGGACCGTGAAGGACAGACATGGCTCTGGGAGATGAGGTTACACTCGCAGAGTGAGTGACCGTGAGAAAAGCTAGGTAAGGCAGGCCAGCCACACTGGGTCCACCTGAGCCGCGTCCTCCTCCTGGCACGGCGAGGGGAGGATTCTGATCTGCACGGAGGGGGGCGGTGAGCACCTCCAAGCTTCTTTGGTCACCTCCCAACAGCTCGAGGAACCACTTATTACATTAGCTTTCATGGCACCCAGCCTCTCCTAGTGTGATTTTAAAGTAATTAACACTTATCTGATCTCAGAGTTTTTACAGGGAAATGAATCTCTAGCTGGCCGGTGGTGGCTGCTCTGCAGACCCAGGACGGGTTGCTCTGTGTCCCCGTGTAGCTTACACTACGGACAGGATCGCGTGGACCCCAGGAGACTGAAGGCACAAGACCGTCGCCGAGGTCCCAGGATCCCTGGGGGACCCTGCTCTGGGAGGAGACCTGAGGCGGTCTCACCCTGTCAGGGTGGACATTTTCCCGCAAAGCCTGGCCCACATGCACTGACCTCGAGTCCCTGTGGCTCAGGGCAGCGTTAAAAGGGTATAGCTTTGTCACTGCGGCAGCCTGTCTGCCCATTTGGAGGGTGGAGCTACCTTAATAAACTTATCTGAGGGAGCATAAGGTGGGTCCAGAGGCAGATTTGTAAATGGGAGGATCCTGAGATTTCAAGACATGTGGTTACAGTACTTACGGACAGTACGAAGTGAGAAGGCAACTTACTGACTCTTAAAACTGAGGGAAATAATAATAGTTGTACTATTACTAATAGGTTCTGAGCCTCTTAGGGGCCAGGCACAGTGTACAAAATGCACAAGTCTGACCTCGTTCTTGCTAGTCATTTTACACAGCTGCGACGATGGCTAGCTCCTCTAGAGTGGGCCTTACTGCAGATAGGCCAGCATTCAAGCAACGTGAATAGGCGGAAATAATAACAAAGGAAGCACAGGAAGGTATCATGAGACACAAACTATGAGGCCAAATATACTGAAAATTATACGCATGTGAGATTCTGGGATAGACCTAGCTGTGTGGTCTGGGACATGTTACCTGACCACTCTGTGCCTCCCTTTTGTCTTAAAATGAAAGGGTCAAATTGGGGCTGGGGTTGTGGCTCAGTGGTAGAGCACCCGCCTGGCCCACATGAAGCCCTGGGTTTGATCCTCAGCACCACATAAAAATAAAGGGCTGGGCGCAGTGGCACACACCTGTAATCCCAGCACTTGGGAGGCTGAGGCAGGAGGATCTCAAGTTCAAAGCCAGCCTCAGCAACTTAGCGAGGCCCTAACCAACTCAGTGAGACCCTGTCTCTAAATAAAATACAAAATAGGGCTGGGATGTGACTCAGTGGTAGAGTGCCCCTGGGTTCAATCCCCAGCCCCATAAATAAATAAATAAATAAATAAATAAATTAAATTAAATTAAATAAAGCGTTTTTTTTTTTTTCTTAAAAAAAAAATGAAAGGGTCAAATTTAAAAGGCTATAAATCTAGAGAAACTCAAAGAGCACGGTGGTAGAGCAAGGAGAGGAAACGAGGGGTAACAAAGGGAAAGCCTGCGCCTTGAGCCAAGCGCAGGGTGTAGGTGGCCTCCAGCAGGGGGGAGGTGTGCTAGCGGGGAGAACACCGGAACCCAGTGTGGACAGCGGGACAGCTGCACCTCTTCCACCCAATGCCAAAACCAAGTCTATGCTTTTTATGGCTATCCATGCTTTAAAAGCGGGGCATGTTGGCTTGATACCAAAACTTGGAGAAACTTTCTAAGCTACTAATTAAGACAACTGTCACTGTTAGGACACTCAAGTCTGACCACAGAAAATATAAGCTTGTATAGATCAATAAATACATCCAACAGAACTAAGAGGTGGAGGGGGAAATAAGTTGGGGGGTGACACCGATACCTAAGTGACTCTGAAAAGGACTAACTGGTTTTTCTATTTTAAAAAAGAAACCCTCACAAACTACTTTACCAAAAAGCCACCAAAGCCAGATACAGTGGCACACACCTGTGGTCCTAGCACTTAGGAGGCTGAGGCAGGAGGATTGTCTGAAGCCAGGAGTTCAAGGCCAGCCTGGGCAACACAGTGAGACCTTCTTTAAAACATAACCAAAAAACCTACACCAATTATAAATAAAATGCACAATGTAACCAACTTGCAAGAGAATAGTAAATAGTTAACCAACACACGAAAAGAAGGAGTGAGCATGATTTAAAGGAACAAGTCCTGACTGGGCACCAGCACTTTCAAGGATATCAGAGGCCGTCCACTATGACTGGCACGTGTGGCCTTGCCTATGTGGCCTATGAGGCCTGGCCACAGGCTGCCCAGGACATGCCCAGGTGCCAGAAGTCTAACCCAGACAAGCAGTGCCACTCCAGCCGAGGACACACCATCAGACCCTGCTGTGGGCAAGGGCTCCCACGGGGTCCTGCCCTGCCCTGTGGGGACCCAGGAGGGAGGAAAGTGAATACTTGCACCCGAAATGCCCTCCCCCGCCTGCCAACTGCTCAGTTGCTTAAGGTGACGGTGGGGAAGGGGACGGAGTAGTTCACCTGCTTCCTCCTGTGCTGCTGTGCCCGCGCCTGGCCGCTGGTCCTGCTCCAGGACCTTCGGATGCAGCCCTTTTACTTTATGTATTTACTCTGCAGCTGGACAAATACCTTCATTTTTACGTGGGGCTGAGGATCGAAGCTGGGGCCTCACGCAAGCTCGGCGAGCGCTCTACCACTGAGCCCCAGCCACAGCCCGCCCTTTGATTTTAAAGACAAAACACGTAACATAAACCATAATATGCAGCCGCTGTGCACAAGCGCCTACTGCATACTTGGTGGGCACACTCTGGTGAGCAGTGAGCACCGACTCACTCATCCGTTCAGCCGAACTACCAAGAAGCAAGTGTGCCAGCTGGGGATACAGCAGGCTACAAAACAAACAGAAGTCTGGCCTTTCCAGGAGGAGGAGTCAATTAGCAAAATAAGGAAGTCAGTCTGCTACTGCTGGCGGGAACAGGGCAAGGCGGAGGGGACAGTAAGGCAGATGCGGAGGGGCCAGTTCAGATGGGCTGGCAAGGGAAGCCTGAGAGCTGACTTCCCAGAAGAGAGGGGAGGCCGCAGGGGCCACCGAGGCACAGTGCCTCCCAGACAGAGGGACATGGGGAGAGGCCTCCAGGTGTGGAAGCTGGGCGTGGCCACCAGGAGGCTGGGACCACACCATGCTGTGAGCCTCCACTCGCCACAGCACCCTTGCAGACAGGCACGGGATGTGACATGGGATGCCCAATGTCACACGTGAGACCAGCCAGGCATCACACTGGCGAAGGCACAGAGCTGCTTCCCAGGGAGAGGGCACCCAACAACGTCCCAGGTGCTGCCAGGTCGATCGTGGGGCCACAGCTCCTCCTAGGCACCAGGACATCCCTCCAGGCCACGGCGCAGCATTGGTGCCCTGGCTCTGCCTCCAGTGTCTCCAGCTCTGCAGAATGCCCTCCTGACTCGGCCACTGGCAAGCCGAGAGCCTCCTGCAGTCACAGCAGCGAGCGGCGGGCCGCCAGCCCCAGTCCCAAGGGAAGCTGGGAGCTATTTGCGGGATCTAAAAGGTACTTGAGGGGACTGCAATAAGCCAGTAATTTATCTGCTGGGCTCGATCCATTGAACTGGCAGAAGAGGTCATTCAGGAAACGTTTCAAAATTAGTGATGGTCAGCATTCAGAAGACAGCTAAGCACCTGTCCCGCCTCCTGCCAAGCACGTGCACACGCAGGCCCTTCCGCAGAGGTGAACGCTGGGTTTGGGTCACTCTGATGTCTAGTAGCTATGAAGCTGTGTGCAGTTGCCATGGGGATAACAACGTGGCAAGAATCCTTAGCGCCACGACTGCGGCTTGAAACGTGTGACCTTGGACATCCAACATCCTCAGCTGTCCTCGGCCTCAGTTCCCTTACCTGTAAAATGGGGCTCACCAGATTAAAGTGAACGCCACAGAACACAGTAAGCACCCAGCCACCCCCCTCAGGGCCTGACCAGCACAGGAGAGCCGCCAGGTGGAAGCCGTCAAGTCGCAGCGTGGCTTCAGAACCATCCGCCAGGCAATCCTTTCACTGCAGAAGACAGAACAGGCCCACGCAAGCGAATTTATGAGCCATTTCTAAATGCAAAAGGCAACGGAGGTGAAGATAATCAACAACTAACACCAACCAGTAATTTGCCACAGAAATGAGTGTTTTAGTCAATCATCCTTTCTTCCTTCCTGGCAATGGCAGGGATTGAATCAGCCAGTCTGGGAAAAGCCACAGTGCTCGGCTTGACCTTGCAAAAGCGGTTAACACGGAAGGAGGGGAGCGACGCCTGGACCCAACACCACTCTCCATGCAGAGGTGGAGCGGCCCGGGCTTGCTCCCCGAGGCGGGGCCAGGCCTCCTCGCCAGTCTGAGCAGGACACCTCCTGATCCATGAGCACTAAGCAAGCGGTGGAGACGGGGCTGCCCTGGAGAAAGGAGAGACAACAGGCAGCGGGGACTCTAAGCCACAGAGGTGCACTGGGGCCCCCAGGCTGACACAGACAGACTCACCAATGGGGGACTTTGAACACAGAGGCCAGAGGCCAAGGTCCCAAACCCAGGTGCCACAGGGCAGCCATAGGCTTCGTGCCGCTCCCGCAGCTTCTGGTGGCTGCAGAAAACCCCCGGCTCCCTTGGCTTATGGCTGCACCCCAGCTCCCTACTCCAGAATGACCTCCTCTTAACCTGATGACATCTGTTCCCAAATAAGGTCACTCCCAAGACACAGAGGTTAGAGCTTGGACATACTTTGTGGGGGTCATCATTTAACCCTAACAGTGACCGCCACAGCTGGGAAATGGAATGTCCCAAGGCCCATGTGTAAAGTCTCGTTCCCGGCCAAGACACTATGGAAAGGTAGTGGAACACCAAGAGGTGGGCCCCAGCAGGTCTGAGGTCACAGGGGGTGTGCCCTTCACGGGGACAGTGGGACCCAGCCCGTTCCTCCTCCTCTCTTTCACATCTGGCCAGGAGGTGAAGAGGCCTCTCCTGCAACACACCCTCCTGCCGTGCTGTGCTCACCCACCATGGGCCCAGCGGGTCATGGACGCACGCCTCCAAGCTGCGAGCCAGCACAGGCTGCCTTCCTTCTAAGCGGATCATCTCAGCTACCTGTCAGAGTAAGGGAGAGCTGACTGCACAGCAGCCACCACAGAGCACGGCAGAAGCAGCCCACGGTGGCCAGTGGCTGATGCCCACAGCCAAGCAGCAGAAGGCAAGGAATGAGGTGGCAGGTGCTCGGGGCACCCCAGTCTAGGGACAGCAGAGGTCTGTCGCTAGTGCAGAAGGGGGCTGTCTGATCAAGATGGTGTATGCAAAAAAGGGTGCACGCCTGGCATACAAATGACACTCAGGGATGCCACCAGGGCTGGCATCTGGAGGAGGCTCAGTGCCGACACTCGGTGATATTCCACTTCCCGTGACACAGAACCTTGGAGGCAGCGCCACGCAGGCCCCCGGTGAGGAGGAGCGTGGGAGGGGGGCGGGCGCCGACGGAGGAGCAGGCTTTCCAGAGCAAGTGGCAGGGACTCCGAGGCACCGTCAGGAGCACAGCGAGGGTGCGGGGTGAGTCACCGAGTCAGACAGGCCGATCCACGAAGGCAGATCCTCCCACCTGGGCGACTGTTTGACTTGAGGGAAGCGCAGGCTGCAGTGATACTCCCCACACGGCCCGCCCCACGAGGGAGGCGCGCCACACTCCCGGCACCAGCGCAGCACGCGCCCCAGAGCAGGTTCAGCCCCCGCCTCCCATGGGAACCCGGCAAGAGTGGTCTGAGCTTCTGGTTTTCCTTGATCCTAAAGGAGGCTGACTCCCCTCGGCCTTCAATGTAAGGATAGCCCACCTGCGGGGAACACCACCTACGGCTGCGACGGGAAGATGAACCCGTGGGGGCTTTCGGTCATGGTGTGGTCGACTGTCCTTACTGTCCCTGGACAGTCAGTGCCACCCCCACCATCCAGCCAGACCCTCCATCCAGACGTGACCTGGTCTTCAGATGACCCAGTGCCTGCTTGTGTGTCAGCTTCCTGTGGCTGGGTGGCAAGTGCCCAGGGACCTAGTGATTTGCCCTCTCACAGCTCTTGAGGTCAGAGATCAAAGCGGGCCTCCCTGGCTGGCCTCAAGCAAGGGAAAGGTAGTTCCTCAGGCTCCATGCCTTTTCCCTCTCTGAGGCTGCCACTTTCCCTGGCCCCAGGCCCCTTCCTCCTCCTTCAAAGCCAGCAAGAGTACCCTCCTCCCTCCCCTCCATCACCTCTCCTCCCCTCATGGACTCTCCTGCCTCCCACCCATCCTGAGAAGGACCTGAGGAAAGCCAGTTAAGCATGGCCAACTGAGCATCATTTGTACTAAGTCAAAAAGGCACAACCCACCAAGCAGGTGGCCGTGACCTCGAACCAACAACCCAGAGCACTCCAGGACAGACACACCGTCGGCTGGAATCAGCAGAACATCCATGGGCAGCAGCGATTCCCCAGGCCCACTCAAAAGCATGTGTCTCTGGGAATGAGCAAGGAGCAAGGAGCGGAGCGCACTCTCTCCAGCATCCTGCCGAGAGAGGAGCTCCCAGCCAGCTCCTTCCGGCTTTTTAAACTTAATCCAGGACTCGGCATGGGCCCATGGCAGCCAGGGGAGGAAAAGGGTCACAGCAGCAGGACGGGCCTGGCACTGTGCACAGTGACGCGCAGTCTTCAGCCCAAGGCCAGCAAGTGCCAATTTCAACCACTTCCTCAAAAACACTTATTTCTCTATGAAGTTGACACGTGAGCGGGAATGAGATTTTTTCCAACACTTTATTATGAAAAATTTCAAACATACAGAAAACTTGAACACTGTTCTACACCCACCAAAATGTCTAAAATTAGAAAGCCTGACAATAACAAACACTGGCACGGATGTGAAGCAACCAGAATCTCAGCCTGCTCCTGGAGTGTCAGCTGGTACAACCACTGTGGAATCCGCTTACCATCTCTACAAAAGCTGCAGCCGTGCGAAGCCAGGGGCCAGCTTCTCATTCCTCACTACAAACCAACGAAACTGCACACGCAGAGTCGCCAAAAGGTGTGTGCAAGTGTATTCCTAGAGAGGAGGGAGACAAGCTGAATGCCCGCCATCTGCAGAATGGTGTATTCCTCAGATAAACACTATGTAGGCACAAAAGCGGAACACGAAGGAAGCGCACACACTAATGCTAAGCCAAAGTCAGGTGTAGAAAAGGGTATGCCAACTGGTTGTCTGTAAAGTTGAGACTGAAGAACACTAAGTCAACACGGACTGAGTGGTCAGGAGAGAGCTGCCTTTGGAAGGATCAGGAAAGGTGGACATCGGGAGGGGTCGCAGGGAGTTCTGGGGTGCAAGTGATGCCCCTTCTGATTGACAGCCTGGGTGGCAGGTGTGTGGGATGAGATACTTCAGTGAGCTGTTTATTTCAGGTGTATACTTTTTTAAATAATTAAGCCTCAATAAAAAGAAAGAAAAAGTTGCAAAGAATCTTTCAGTGAATACCCATCACTTAGATTCATGAACATTTCACAATTCTTGCTTTTTCCATATCTATGTGTTCCCTTATCCATCCGTCAGGCGTTACTATCATTGACGACAGATGACATTTCTGACGCAGGCCACAAAGCTCAAGCGTCTCAGCTGCCTCCCCACTGCCATAGGCTCCTGGCCATGTCAAAGCTGGCCATGACTTAACCCCACTGTCACCTCGCTTCCAGCGCCGCCTTCTCTGTCACACTCTGAGCTGCCAAGCTGGACAGCAGAGATGTTCTGATGTAGGCGAAACCCAAGGTGACACATTCCTCTTCAGGCTCAGACCCATCTGGCCCACATGAGACGTCTGTGCTGCACCCTCACCTGGGCTGCTTCATCCAGGAGAACCAGGCCCAGACTCACAGCTCCCACCCTGTACGTTCGGGTCAAGTCCAGACAGACACAAGACATGCCTGCAGCCATCCCAGGAATCAAAGCATAATCCCAGTCATTGCAAAGTGAAATTTCTCTTCTTACTGTGGAAGGGGTGAAGAGAGGCCCAGGGCCCCTGCAAAGAGACCCCGATCATCCTCCTCAGGGCTGCCTGGGAGCAACACACCACAAACTTGGGCAGGCTGATTCCTGCACCGTGACCCCCTCCCGGGGACCCTAAGAAACATAAGTGGGCTTCCTAAGCTTTCGTGTGCACTGGACCCCTTGACACCCTCTGAGTCCCGCTTAGGGTAATCTTTTTTAAATGCATAAAATAAATTCACAGGAAACTGCAAAGAAATAGACTGTGTTGAAACAACTGTCAAAATTTATCTTAAAATCTGTGATAGAGTAACAAGTGTCTTCCTTATTAACCCTTTAAACAACAAGACTCGGCTGCAGGCTGGTAACTGCCATAACTCAGCAAAGCAATGGATGTGAGGATGTTCCAAGACACCGCAACCCAGGATAGGAACCTGGAAATGCCCATGATGACTTTGAGTGGATGTCACAGGTTCTGCAAAGGTCATCATGGCTGGCACTGCCTCCAGGCACTGAAGGAGTGCTGAACTCCAGCCATGTCTGGTGAATGTCCAGATGGCTTCTTTGTTTTCATGTTCAAGCTCACAGATCTCCTGACCCACCCAAGGACCCAGGTTAAGATCTCCCAGAAGTTAGGACCTTTCTTTTCATTAGCTTTATTTTATTCCTGATGACAAATCGCTCCCTGCACCTAAGAATATAAACACATTGAAAACAGGGACTCAGACACCTGCAAAGCAACATCATGTCTACCTCGTCCTCACGGCAGGAAGGTGGAGGCAACCCAACACCAACTGATGGATGAATGGACGGACACACACACACACACACACACACACACACACACACACGCTAAAAGAAGGAAGGAACTGACTGACACAGGTGCAACGTGCATGGACCTAAATGAGATAAGCCAGTCACAAAGCCCGATGTTGCCAGGGTCCCACTCGTGAGGTCCCTAGAGTAGTCTAACCCCTAGAGATGGAAAGCAGAATAGGTCTGCCAGGGCTCAGGGAGGGTCCTGGGGAGTTGGTGCTGAGCCCCAGATGGGAAGACAAGAGGTACTGGAGCTGAGCGGTGGTGCCAGCCGCACAGCAGTGCGGACAAGATGTCGAAGGTAGTCAACTCCGTGTCATGTGTGTTTGAACCCAACAAATACTTTACAAACAAACCCCAAGGCTCCCTGCAGAACGTGTGCAGAGAACAGCTTGCTGAGCTGCCGGGGCTGAACAGTGCCCGTGCCCCAGACGCAGGGCTGCAGGGCTGCTGCACTACTTCCGTGCTGGGCCACCCTGGGCAAGCCGCTTCACCTCTCTGACCTCAATTTCCGCATCTGTGAAATGAAGGTCATGGCCACACTGCAGCTGCCATACATTGGGCAACAATGACATCAGCACAAAGATAGCATTTGCAGTTACCATCTTACCAAGGCTCACCAACAACCCTTGAGGTCGGTGGGATTGTGGCTAGTGCCTTACAAATGACTTAGTTAACTTACCCAAGGTCACCCGTTAGGACATGGCAGGGCTGGGTTGGCCGAGGAACCCAGACTTGCAATTCTCTCTGTATCTGTCCCTCCAAGCTGCAGCAGCCATGTTGGCACAGAGCCCAAATCTGAGCAGGCCCACCGTAAGTACTTGTGGAGCAAAGGAAAGGACCAAGTTCATGGGACCCCAGCACCCAAAGGTGGTATCCCCAGGTTCTGCACCTTCAGCCTCCAGGCTGGTGTGTCCCCGGAGCCTCTGACAGCAGTGGGGGCTGAGAAAGCTGCAGCTCAAGAGGCAGAGAGATAAGCCTCCCCAGGTGCACGTGAACACAGCCCACACACAGCAGCACGCACACACCTGGCCACACACCTGCGACTCCAGAAGCAGCCTGTTCCCGTGTGCAGGAAGGCGTGCGCTGCTGGTGGAAGAGGGCAATGCTCAGAGATTCTATGAGGTCAGGGGTTCCAGTCCTGCTGCCTGGCTGAGGAGCCCAGGGACACCGTCCCCAGGACTCCAAGAGGAGATGAGGCCAGTCAGGGAAATGGGCACACAGCTCTCCACACTGAAAGTGTGTGCTCATGTTCTGTCCAGTGTTCACTGGAGGCCACCATGCCACAGTCTCTGGGGAGGGACTTGGCAGTGACCTAAGTGAGGCAAACATCACTGGGCCGGGCACCTGGAGAGCTGGCGTTTGTCAGACTGGCTTAGTCAACTGCCTGGCTAGGGCCCAGGTGAGCTGGAGGTGTTGGAGGGAAGCCCTACCTTCCAAGGCCAACCAGGGCAGGCCTGGGAGGCTACCATGCCCGCCAAGAGGCTACGGATGCTATGCCTATCTTTGCAGGACGAGGTGAGTCTGCCCCATCCGGGGCTGCCCCTGCGGTGGGGCAAAGTGGCAGACGGCTACTCCTCCACCATGGAAAGAAAGGCCACAGAGCCACAGAAACCAGCAGTCCCAAACGCAGGCCACAGGCCTGAGAGCGTGGGCAAGCTGTGAGGACTCTCGAGAGGCAGACCTGAACAGCTCTGCCCTGGTTAGGGCCACCTGTGTGAGAGCACGTACCCACAGCAAACTTGCTCTGCAGGGGACCTGGACAGGGCAGTGGATGAGAGGTGAATGGCAAGGTGACTGTACCTTTGCTGGTGATTAATTTTAAAACATGATCAAACGGTCAGGGCCAGTGGTGGGATCAGGGACTTCTGACTGGTCTTGGCTGCTTCTGCCCTCTTTCTAACCAGCTCACCCGAAGTCAGCTGAACATGGTCCAGCCCCACTGACTGTCCTGGGGTGTGTGCGTTGTTTTTAATTTACAAAAATCAAAAAAGGCCACGCCTGTCACCACACTCAGTGCTCACTAAATGCACACTCTTGCCCAGAACCCTCTTGCTCCCGCTCTGCTAGAGGACACCGCCTGGTCTCTGGCTATTTCACACAAACAGGAGAAACCCTGCCTGGTCCTGCACGGCTGGCACGGCCCCTGCCACACAGACCTGCCCTCCACGGGACAGGCACAGGAGGTCCGAGTGTCCTTCAATGGAGGGACCAGCATGAAGTGTCAGTGGGCTCTCTATCCCTCCGGCTTCAATACAGATATGGCCACCTGGCTGAGGGTCTGAAGACAGGTTCAGTCCACCAACCACCACACTCCAGGAGACAATGACATCATCCCTCACCAACCAGAGCTCCTCATCAGCACAAGCAAGGGGTGTTGCCACGCCAGACATACGGGGACTCCAGCTGTGGGCAGACACATGACGCTGCCCTTCTCTCAGGCAGCCTCATCAAGTGCAAGGTACAGGACCCAGCCAGGAGCCCCACGTCCACCTGCACTGAGTTCCTCAACTCCAGGTTGTGACCCCCCCAGTCCTGCTTCCGCACTCCCTTCCCTCCCTGACACGAGGAAGAAATGGCTCTCTCTGCGCCCTGCGTGTCACAGCACCAGAGACCTTTCTGTGCAGACAGAAATCCGTTGATTTCTGACAAAAAGGAAAAGATTTTGCCTTTCCCTGATCTCAGCAAGCCCGCAGCTGAGGACAACTGCTACATCAAAGTGCCACCAAGCCCCTCCAGCTGTGGCCGTTTTGAATTCTGGGTGCAAGGTAGTACACCAGGAATTTCACATCATCCCACATCTGCTCACAGACGAAGATGAAAAGAAAGGGCCTCTACAGAGGGGCTCTGGGTGAGGCCCTGCCCAGAATCAGCCTGCTGGGTTCAAGGGCCACACATAAGCCCCGCCCACCCTGAGCTCAGGCCCTACAGACTGCCCCCTCCTCAGGAGGCAAAGTGCTCCTGTGTGCTACTGCCCTTCCAAGAACCAGCAGTGACACTTCAGGGAGCTGGTCAACCTCAGTGGTCACCATTTTACAGAGCACAGTGACAGTAGGGGCAGCTCGTGTTGTTCAGGGAAGCAGAGAACGCGAAGCCACCAGATAACTGAAACCTCCACTGTCTTCCTGCCACTGCCGACCATCACCATAGGAACCACATCCTGCTGCTACCATGGCAACCATGCAGTACCAGTCACTCCGCAGGCAATGATGCACAGGCCACTCAGGAAGGCCTGCTGCAAGGCCTTGGGGCGGAGGGGGTCCTGTGGTCCACAGTCACAGGGACCAGGAAGTGACAGAAAAAGTCTTCCAAAGTGATTCATTTTATGGTTTAAAAACCTTCCACCACGGCGGCGCTCCTCAAGATTTTACCCCCAAATTACAATCTTTCTAAAACACATTCCTAATACTGGGCTGCAAAAATCTCCAGAACAAAGGCATCAGTTCAGATCCTGGGGCAGTTTTTCTGGCACATGGCTTAGCTGAATGAAAGGGACTGAAACCAAGGTTAGGGGTTCCCCACAGGACAGCCTGGGGCTAGCCAAGGCTGCCTCTAGCCCCTTCCAAGAGCAGCGCCTGAGGCCGTCCTCAGGACCTTTCAAAGAGGGACTAGCCTCGAAGAGACCAGCAACTTGTCCAGGGCCACATCGCATGCGGGCATGGCCTTCTGACAGTGACCTGCAGGCCCTGAGAAATTCTGGTCAACTCAATTATACCCAATGCAGTCTTATGGCTAGCCTCACTTATTTATAGCAGCTAATGCTTAATAACATTATTTTCATGAATGTTCAGAGCTCCTCCACACAGATGGTTTGTACCATGTGTGTGTCGTGTAGATATTTTATGGGGCATCTTGCTGTGTCTCTCAGTGTCCATGGGGCTGCAACTATGACAGATGAGAAGACTGAGGCACAGAGAGATGAAGAAACTTGTCGGGGTGGCACACAGCAGGCCAGAGGCAGGCGTGGGGTTCACACCTGGCCAGCAGGATCCCATAGGGGGCTCTCGGCCATGTGGTCATTAGTACCATTCCCTGAGAGTCTGGGTGGCCAAAACAGAAATATCAGATCCCCCACCAACAAAAGCCAACCTCCCAAATCCCTCCACCCTCTGGGCTGCTCTATCACCCCCTGAAACAGTCTGAAGTGACCCACGTGGCCGCACAGGAGCAGCTGCATCACTGCCCCCAGCTCGGCGGCACCCCAGCAGTGTCACCATCAACAGCCCCTTCTGCCCAGAGGGGCCCGTCCCGGCTCCGATCGAGGAGACTGACTGTTCCAGCTCCTCACCAGGGCACTGCCACGAAGGATGGTTTAGGCTGAGCCACGTCCCAACTGCCATCCTGAAGGTGAAGAGTGGCCAAATGCTGGCATCCTCCTGATTTAGCCTAATGTCTCAGCTTCATAACAGCCCCACTTTACAGATGAGGAAACTGAGGCTCAGAGGTTAAAACAGTGCCCAAGGTCGCCGAGACAGGAAGTAGGAGAGCCAAGATTCAAACCCATAGGTCCCTCTGGTCTCAAAGTCCCTTCCCCCCCGCCACGCCCATGTTACCTCGCTATCTGCCTCAGGTGCAGAGCAGTCAGGGTGTGGCTAAGTGTGAACCCAGACCAGAGAACACAGACCTCTCCTCTGCTGGAGAGACCTCGTGAGGGAACCAGCCCAAGCGCTGCTCTCAAATTAAAGCAGGTGCGGCTCGCCTGTAATCACAGGGAGCAGCAGACAGCACTTAACTGGCTGAGCCCCAGGTGGTCGGGGGACAGGGAGCTGCAACTGACAGCAGTCAGATGGGCGCGGGGCGAGAGGTGAGCGTGGCCCCGGAAGCCAAGCCAGGTCCTCCTCTGTGGGGCACCCCTCCCTGGCCCAGCGCCCGGCTTCGGCTTTCTCCCAGGATGCAGGGTGCAGCCACCTGGGTCCCTGGCAGGGATTTCAGGAGTGGCCTCTCCCGGCCTGGCCCACTGTGCATTCCCAGGCAGGGCAGGTGCTGTCTATCCCAGCCACACGGGAAGGACACTGTAGTCACTCACAACCCAACCCTCTCCATGTCCTGACTCCAGGCATCCAGCAGCCTGTGGGCCAGATAAACTGACCCTTGGCAGATGGCAGGTCACACTTTGAAAATGAGGGCAGCGTTCCTGTGCTCAGCTGTCCCCTGACCGAGAGAGCGCCCAGAGGAAACAGGCTTCAGCCACTGGCGGTTCAGAGCTGCCTCCGGAAGTGGCATGCCTCTCCCTCCATGCTCCCAAAGAATGGCAAGTCCTCAACAGCCACGCCACCACCCCTCCTTCCCACACGCATACACGCACGTGACTAGTCACAGTGCCTGCAAAGAAATCCCACAAGTCCACTGGGTTCACTTTCCTAGAAAATCCTTGATCTATAGAAGGCTCCCATTGTGGTGGCCGGAGGTCAACAGTGGCTGAATAGACGTCCTAAGCCACTGCCAACTTCGCGCTACAGCCGTATCTCCCAAGCCTCCTGAGAACATCAAACTCCAAAAATGGCATCCCCAGAGGATGGGAGCGTTTCCGAGAGAGCCAAGAGCGCCGCCTGCACTGGATTCTTCAAAAGGCTGTGCTCCCTGCCCCCGGGTGTGTCCAGTGGACACTCCTGAGACACACTGGCTAAAATGAGGGGCTTTTTTTGTGTTGGCTTTGGTATTGGGGACTGAACCTGGGGACGACTTTCCCATTTAGCTACCTCCCCAGACTTTTATTTTTATTTTGAGACAGGGTCTCACCAAGTTGCTTAGGGTTTCCTAAATGAAGCCCTTCTTCAACTTCCTTCAAGTTGAAGGCTGGCCTTGAACTTGTGATCCTCCTGCCTCGGCCTCCTAAATTGCTGGGATTACAGGTGTATGCCATCATGCCCAGCATGAGGGGTTTTTTTTTTCTTTCCCTAACAGCCTGTTACCTATTTACCAATTACAAAGCTAATATGTGAATACAAGGCTATTATTAAAATTAGAACAATGTAGAAACAGGAAGAGTGAATAGCAACAAAAACCCCTTCACCCGTGCAGTGCCCCCCCCCCCAGTGCAGGGGGTTTCCTGAAGTCATTTTTAGGCATTTGCACACATATCATGAATACCCCTGCCTTACACTTCTGTGCAACCAAGAGTCTGGGCCTTCCCAGAGCCCAGCATCTGGACTCTGCCCGATCTCTGTCATGGTCGCATCATCTTCCACAGAAGCAGGGCCTCGCCTTTCACTGGTGAACTTGGCAGCCAGCTGCTTCTTCACTCTGCTACCTGACAGGGCCTGGGCATGTCCCTGCACATGCAGGGACTTCAGGACAAACACTACCTGCTTTGACACCTGGAGGTGAATCTGGTGAAGAGCAGTGGAGTAGAGCCCAGAGGGCCCAGGGAGAGAGCCCAGCCAGCTATTCCAGCCTGGGACACGGTTCACAGCTGCAGAAGGTGAGAGGGAACCAAGCACGGCTCGATGCCTGGGCGTACCTGGGAGGATGCTGGGGAGCCAGATGCCCTCTGCATCTTGGAGGGCGCCCACGGCACAGAGACCCACCCTGGCCACAGGAAAAGCCACACAAGCAGGATGCAGGCCTGGGGGAGGGCGGGCAAGAACTTAGGCGTCTCACACGTGGACAACCGCAAAGGTCCAGAGCACCGATGGCTGAGCTCAGTTCCAGGGACGAGAAACTAACCAAAAGCCAGGCCACCTTCGCTGCATTGATAGGGCTGAACCTGGAGTAAGAAGCCACCTGAGTGTCTGGACTTCAACTCTGGGAAATGGGTACAGAGATCGGAAGCCTGCAGAAGCCAAATGGGACAATGCAGCAACCCGGAGATGAGGAACAGCAGGAAGCTGCCACCACCCACACCAGAGGGACAGAGAGAGGAGGGCGGTACTGAGGCCAGGAGCTGAGATGGCCAGCAAAGACAGACCCGGGGTGGTGGTGGGCTGCAGGCCCCAGGGCAGTGCAACTGCTGCCAGATGCCTGCGGAGACCAAGGGCAGGGGACAAACTCCCCTCAGTCTCCCTTCCTCCCAAACCTCATGTTTAAACCCAGTGACTAGGGTGCCTGGACACACAAAGGCCAGCCCTGGCCATACAGCAACCCAGACTGAGGACAAGGAACGTGTCCCAGAGCCAACAGCCACCCGCAACCTGGAACAGCACCTACTGCATCAGACGCACTGACTGAACAGCAAACGATGCAGGCTCTGACTTCAGAGTCCCTTCAGCTCCTCTTCCTGACAGTGTCCACGCCACCCGCAGCTGCTGCGCAGGCCTCCGGGTCCCCAGTCGGCCCCACCTGCCCAGCACTCAACAGCAAGCAAACGACGCCGCAGCACAGCCCCTGAGCGGAGAGTGGTGTGCCCCTCACTTCCTTGCACACAGTAGTGCCACCCAACAGGGGACTGGGTTTCTCCATTTTGATGGATGACAACCCCAAATAATGAAGGATAAGAGCCAGAAGGTTAAGGTGTCCTCCCAGCTGCGAATCACTGAGGGCGCGCCTGCCAGGTCATCCCCAATCCTGAGGCAGATCCTCGCTCTGCACGCAGGAAGCCCTGCACCGGGAAGAGGCTGAGGGCCGTGGAACAGGGCCCAACCAGGAACCAGGCAGGTGGCCACCAGCAACCTCCAGCTGCAGGCTCCAGTTCTGGCAAATGAGAGCACTGTGACCTCCCCCAGGGCTGCTGAGGCTGAACGGAGGTAGGCCTGGCCTGCAGCCTCCTCGGACAGGACGCCTTGGGCTGCTCTTCACTGCCTCTTCTCTCTGGCCTCACTCCAGAGGGGGCACTGCTGACCTCCTCCCCAGCTCAGCCCTGTTCCCCAGGTAGAGCTGGGCTGTCCCTCCTCCCTCCCCACCACTTCTGGAAGCTTGTCCCACCCTGATCACACCTCTGGACACAGAGCGAGGTTTCCTGGATGCCCTCCTCCTCCCTGTCACCCCCACTGCAAGGCCCAGGACACCTGACCCTTCAGAGCAGCACTGGACACAAGTCCATCCCTCAGACAGACCAGAGAGTCCCCGGGTTCCAGCTTCTTACACAGCAAACACTGAAGTCACTCTCCATGAGCTAGCGCATTATTTGGGGGACGCAGGTTCTCTGGACATCAACAAAGCTGGCCGTAGTTTTGTCAGTTTCTGTTTTTTGAAACAGAAGCGGCAATGACACCAGAAACCTTGGGTTCCATTTGCAGCCAGAACAGAAAGCTTTCCTTCAGCCCAGGACTGCGGGGCAGCGGGCAGGAACTCGGGCCAGGGCGCCAGGATGGGCAAACACCGCGTAGGTCGCGAGTCAGAGGAATGAAAGCCAGTCCCGGAGGCTCAGAGAACTGGAATTTTAAAAATTCACACAGGAAGAAGTTGCACTGCTAGGGCCAGGAGCCACCGGAGCCAGGCCTGTGCCCTCCATGACTGCTCAGCCTAGAAACGGGCACGGCTGGGCGCAGGGGAGACACCAGTAAAGCCCTCACCCCACTGCCGCTGCCCACAGGTCTGCAGAGCAGTCAGCCAGAAAGGACAGGCTGGTTCCCAGGTCAGTTCCACTGCAGGACACCGGGAAGGTGTCCCTGAGGCTGCTGCAGAGAATCAAAGCCAGTTCCGTGCGCGGGTTTGGCCTCCCCGAAGAATCCCGGAGTGGAGAGGAGCCGTTGGGCCAGGCGCCGTGGCAGATCAGCTTTCATCCTTTCGTTCACTCGACAGCTGTTTCCGGAATACCTACTACATGGGGCTTGAGCCAGCTGAGCTGGCCTGCCTCTCCGGCTCCAGCCTCTTGCTGGGAACTGGGCAACAAGGCCCCAGAGAAAGGTGGCTCCTATGAATAGCCCACTGGCAGGAAGCCCCACATCCTGGCCTGGGGAGCAGCAATGCATGCAGGCAGGCCCCACTCTAAGAATGTTCCACCACCAGGGCGTTATAAATGTTCGAGGGATGGACGTGTGGATTTCCCTGGTGGGATCCTTACACAGAACCACACGCGTCAAAACCTCACACTGTGCGCCATTAACACCCAAACCAAGCGAAGCCCTACCTAGAAGAGAAGGAATCACCCAGCCAGCTAAGCACAGGAAAGAACAGAGATTCACAAAAGGACATGGAACGAAAGTCATCCAAGACAAGACGACTGAAGGATCCAAAAGTACAGGAACTGTAATGGGCTGACGTGAATCCACTGCGACAGTAAAAAACGAAGACAACCTCTGCAGGACCCTGCGAACTCAGCCGATCCGTCTGAAACTTGGCACAAAGCGGAGAACGAAACACTTGTGGTGTCTTCCCTGCACCTACTGAACATGAGGACCACCAGGGAGTAACTCCATTCGAATAACCCCAGGGAGCGAATGGAGACAGAAAGGCAGACTGGTACCTCCACTCTGCGGCCCCTAAGGAAGTAAGGGGTGGGAGCAACGATCACCGGCGACAACTGAGACATCAGCAGAAGAGCTGATCAGGAAGATGTTAACCGGGGGGCCGGCTACCAGCCTGGGAACCTGCCCATCAATCACCAGAAAGACCTGGATGTGAAGGACCCGGGGTGAGGCAAGAGGAATGCACAAGAGCTCCTGGGAAGAAGCCGAGCAGAACCCCTTAAGCCGAACCTCTAGATCAGCAATCTGGAGAGGAATACAAAGCAAGCCAGAGAAGTAAGTTTAATTTTGTTGTAGCCACATTTTTAGTAAGTAAAAAGGTTGAAACCAATGTTCATATATTTGATTTAACCCAATATAACCAAAACATTTCAACATATAGTCAATACATGTATCTAAGTCTTTTAAGTCCGGTGCACATTTCACACTCACACTTCAAGTGCTCAATGGCCACGTGTGGCTGGCAGGTGCAGTACTGGCCAGCACAGGCCAGAACTGGCTAGAAATCCAGAGGTGCAGGGGATTCACAGGGTGCGAGGAAGACGCTGCGCGACATCGTGAGGAGACATGGCAGGAGCTGCGTGTGGAAAGTCCACAGGACAATGACCTGGTTCGAAGAGAGGTCGCAAAGCCCTCAGGAGACACACTGAGCAAGCGTGTGCGGGCCACGTCCGGATCCGTGTCTGAACAAAGCCACAGTAACAATCGTTTGTGGCCGACCGAGGCAAGTGTGACATGCTGCCTGGACATCGCTCCCAGAATTGCTGCCGTTTCTGAGGTGGGAGAATGGTACTATGACACTGATGTTTCTTCTTTAACGACCTTAGAGATCCCTATGTAAGTCACTTCTATTGAGATGACAGAACACCAAGGACTTGTTGAACACAGTTCAGCAGCCTGGGAGAGGGCGGTGCCTGGGTCAGCTCCACCGCCAGCCTGGCCATGTGGGCCATCGTGGTCCTGGTGAAGGGTACAATGGGGTGGTTCACTGGATTCTTCTGTGTTCTCAGATTGCCCAAAGGTTTGCACTTTGTTTAATAAAGAGAAAAGCATTGTCCAAGGCTGGTTGTGACAGAGTACCCTGGTGGGGGTGGCTTGGAAGAGACCCAGCTTTAGAATCAGGACTCGCACCTCCAGGGTTTAAATGCTGGCTCTGTCCCTGGCTCATCATGGACACTGGGCCTGTGCCTCTGGGCACTCAACCTCGGTTTAGCCATCTGCTGAAGGAAGCTGAAAATCATAGCGTTTCCTAACAAGACTATGCTAAGGACCAAATAAAAATCATCCAAGATAAGCGGACTGAGCTTAGCCAAGGGCACATGGTAAAGCCAGGTGGTAACAATACTGTCGTGACTGTCACCCTGCTCATGCTCACTGGTAAGAACATCAGAGGCCAGGGTGTCAATCACAGACCCATTTGGGCAATTCACATTACCAAGCTGAGCTTGCTTTCCCATCTAGAGAAAAGAAGGCACCAACAGCAACTCCATGGGGCTCTTGGAGCAGCCATGAGGAGTGGGTGTGTCCTGGTCCCCAATCAGACCTTAGGAACCATAACTGACAGTGGGAAGGAGCAGGTGGCACAATGGTAGAGCACAGCTGACACTGACATCGATGGCTTGATGGGGCACTTACAGGTGAGTCAAAGCCCGTCAGCGTGACTTCTGCCAAATGCCCCGTCACAGCGGAAAAACCAGAATTCAGAGAGGACCAGGGATGGCACAGGCAGGAAGAAGGGGGCCTCTGTTTCACATCCAAGAGCCCATCTCCAAAGTCGCGCTGGCTGCTGAGGACACAGACTCCATCATTCCCAGGGTCTGCAACAGGGTGGACCTCCCAGGCTGCTGCTCTCTGCCTCACTTTCCTGCCTGAGCAGTGGAGCTAACAGAAGTAGGCTGCAGTGTGGATTAAGCCAGAGGACCAGGAGGGGGCTGCAGCATGGGCACACACGCTGCTGGCGTCACCTGCACACAGGCTCTTCCTGGGGACCTGCTGGCGCTTTTACCCTGAAGAGTGTATCTTTATTTGAAAAGCAATACACAAATGACTCCCTTCCCATCATGGCAGGTGCCACCCCTGAAGAGCAGCCTGAATCATACTCACAAGTTCACTGCTGCTGGGTGTGTTGACGCACACCTGTAATCCCCGCAGCTCGGGAGGCTGAGGCAGGAGGATCCTGAATTCAAAGCCAGCCTCAGCAAAAGCAACTCAGTGAGCCCCTGTCTCTAAATAAAATACAAAATAGGGCTGGGGATGTGGCTCAGTGGTGGAGTGCCCCTGGGTTCAATCCCAGGTACCAAAAACAGAAAAAAAGTTCATTGCTGGCAACAAGGCACTCTCACTGAGTAAGAAGGGGGCCTGTGTCCCACATACCGCTTCTTCTGAACCAAGAACCCCATGCTTCGTGTGCAGTGCCAATGGAGGCCCACTCTGGCCATGACACCTGCTCTCCTGAGCATTACCGGCCCATACTGCTAAGCATGTGCCAGAGAGGCCCTATCCTGGCACCTGCTGGGGTCCCTCTGGTGAGATCTGATTGTCCTGCACACCCACGTGGGTCTGCCAGGCCATCCTGAGACCCTCCTCATGGGGTACAGTCTCGAGCAGATGGAGGGTGCAGAAAGTCCAACAGGATTTGGAAATGCCTATCAGTATTCCGAAGGCATAGCTAACCTTGGACTCAGCTATTCTGCTTCTGGGAATTTATTCAACACACTCCTGCATGTCTCAAAATGTACATGGACAGTCGCTGCAGTGTTACTTGAAAGAGCAAAAGACTGGAAACATGCCCACCTGTAAGAAAACAGCTAAAGAAGGCCACACGGTGGGAGAGCCTGCACCCCCACACCGAGAACACGGCCCCATCCTGGGTGGACAATCCCTTACTGCTCTTCAGTGAAAACACAACAGGGGGACAGTGTACAAGGCTCTGTCATTTGTTTAAACAAACACAAGAAAGGAAATACCACTTGGTCCGTATTTGCATGCACCTAGAGCATCTATGGGACGGAGGAGGTCAGCACAAGGGACCCTGTGCCCCACCGCAGGGGGATCACTGGCCGCAGTTCCTAATGCTTCCCGAGGTCTGCATCAGGAAAAGCAAGACCTCTTCTAAAGCAGACGCACACACAGAGTGGCTCAGGACCACAGGAGGCAGCGGCAGCCCGGCTGGCCTCCGGGAGGGGGCGGGGATTCTCCTGCTGGCTGCAGTGGGCCTGACTGAAGAGCTTGAGAAACCAAACCGGAAATAAAGCAAAGAAGGTAAAAATCACCAGAGCAGGCTAGCCCCAGGAGGCTGGGCCAGCGCTCTGGCAGCCACCAAGACTCACAGCCCAGTCCTTGGAGAAAACCATGACAGCCCCTTCCCGACAGCCACAGCCCCTCATTCTTCCAAGAACCCCACACACAAAGCAGAAGGACACCAAGCACTGCAGAGCCACCACACCAGGGTCTTCACTCAGGTCTCAAATTTTACCTTAGTGAGCCCTGCGAATTGCTCACTCAGCTCCGCATCTGTCTACTTTAATAGCAAAATAACATTTTAAATGACTCTCTGGTGAAGCAGTTTAACCTTTGCCCCTCGCCAAATCTTCTAAAGTGGGCGCTGCCAGAAAGGGGCACCATGTTTTAAATTAGTCACCAGTTAGAGCACTTAACCTTTCCACCTCTCAAGCAAAATGCTCACTCCAAGAAGATGGGACACGTTTTAAGTTATATATTAGTAAAATTATTTAACTTCCCCCTCGGAACCAACAATCGATGGACGTGTGGGGAAGACACACTGGATTTGGCCTACAGTTTCTCCAACTCTCAACTTCCTACGGGGCTGCATGCACTCCAATTTGACAAGAGTAGTTTCAGGCTCACTTTGGCATCTGCAGAGGAAGGGTACTTGAGATACCCCGGGAGCCAGGGCTGGACAAATAGTCTTTCTCCAGGCAACAAGCGGGAACAAGGATTTGGGCCATTTCAACTTCAAAGACCCCCTTGATTTTCTTTCCATGTGGAAGACCTTCTGCCCTACCTCAAATCACATTCTTAATACACCATTGATGTTTACTTTCACTTTAATTTTCATTTTCCAAAGTTACTTCATAATGCAAATTCAGTTTTAAATTCATTAAACAGCAATAAAGGCAGAATCAGGACTCCCTGTGTAATTAAAGGCTGAATGTAACTGAGGCAGATCCACCTCTCAAGAATAAAGGTCAAGATCTCACTGGACTTTTTTTTTCCGAAAATGTCTTTGGGTCCCTTCCTCATGTCTATCTGCTCAGATCCCAAGTCAGTGGAGTCAAACTGCTCCTAGTACAAGCTCACGACCACGCAGGCCCAGCTCAGTCCGTGTGTAGCTGGGTGACCGAGAGAAGTCTTTTCACCTCTCTGAGGTCTGCAGGACCTGCCCAAAGCAGCCATTGCTTGAGGCGCAGGAGGGCGGAGATCTCACTTCTTTCACATACCCTCTGGAAAGGACAAGACGGGTTCCCTGAGCAGGAAAGCACTAGAGCTAACCTCCCTGGGGACCAGGAGCCAGCCAGGCAGTGCCCACAGAAACCAGAGGTGAATGGCTGCAGAGACCAGCAGCTCTGCAGGCCATGGGAGGCTCCCTGGGCAGGAGTGGGACAGCACAGGTCTCCCCACAATTCCTGCTCTTTCGCCTGTTGGTGGGTACAGTGGGACTCCACTTCCCCTCCCTCCTGGCTCTTTGAATAGGGATGACCACGTGACCTTCTCTTGCCAATGAAATGTGCAGGGTGGTGTGCATCACTGGCAGGCCCGTGTGCTGATGGTCCAGGACACAGACACAGCCTGGGTCCCAGGTGACAGATCAGCAAGGCCCCCTGCCAATGTGCTCTGGACGCCTGGCACAAAGAAATAAGCCACACACCAGGGCTGTGTGTCACCACAGCAGGACCTGGCCTGGCAGGTTGATGCGGGGTTAGCGAGCCTGCTCTAGGCAGCACTTCCCAGACTCTCCGTGCATGAGAGATCACTGCAGACTGACACTTTTGAAAAATAAGATACAACATCACTGTCACAGCAGGTTGTGAGCAGTTTCTATACCCTCACGGAAAGGTAACATGCAGCTTGCAATCAGCTCAGTCACAGACCACACCAGCAGCAGACGTCAGGAGGGCGACAGAGCCAGGCTTGGGCCCCAGCTGGTCCCTCCTAACCCTGGGGAAGCAACTGGGCCTCTCCAAACCTCGGCAAGCCCTCTCTAAACTGAGGGGGAGGCCTAAATAGAGAGCTCACAGAGCACAAGCCAGGCACGAAGACATGTTCAGTGACACTGGCAGCTCGTCAACCCACATCCTGTCCTATTCCAGGTGATAACTATGTCAGAGGCAGGTCTGGCAGCTACCTAGGGATCTGGGGCAGGACCACAGGACTGGGCAATGGGTTGGGATTTGGAATTCACTTCCACATGTCCACTCTAAGACAAGATGACCAGACTGGTATGTAAAGGGCTCAGCAGCCCAGCTGGTGGTCCACTGAGACCAGAGGGGAACATTTCCTGCCTAATATCATGGGTAAGATCTTAAGGTAATTTAGAAACATTATGAAATCAATGTTCATGGCTACCTGCAAGGTGCCTCCATGCTAGGCTCGTCTCTGATGCTTCACAGAAACCCAGTGAAACATGTACCATGAAGCCCACTCTACAGGAGAGGCAAAGTTGCATGGCTAAGTGCAGCCATGCATGTTGACCCAGGCTGGGTCAACTCCAGATTAGAGTGACCAAGAATCCTGAGTGGGGTGGCCAATGTTCCTGAGACTCAGGGGTTTCCAGGAACACAAGACTCAGTTTTACGGAGGGGATAGTCTTGGGCAAACTGGGACAGGCTGGCCCTGGACTGCAAGTTTCTGCCCTGCAGCCATGGGAGCTAGCACAAGCTGCACTGGGAGGTCTTCAGTGCAGCATCATCCTGGAGGCCCCAGGACATCCTGGCTGCTGAGGACACTGCCTGGGAAAGCTCCTCCCACGACAGCCTGCAGCCACGAGCAGCACAGCAGAACCCCTCAGCCCACACCTTGGGGACAGCAGCAGCTACAGGGACTGGGGTAGAGCCCTGGCCCAAGGCCCGTTTGGGAACAGGAACTTGTGAATGCCACTCAGAGGCCTTCTTCCCCCTCGTTTTGTCCTTTAACCTTTATTTTTAAATTCAAACAATAGGTAATCAGAAGGAGCTTGGGTAAAAACAAAGCGATGAGAATATGGTTGGAACAGTAATGCGCTGCATTTCTCAGAAGGGCGGGTCTTGGACATGACTCCCATTCCCAGAGCTGCGGGCTCTGCCTCCTTCTGGGCCCTCCCCCTCTTCCCTGCAAGCAGGACGCCCACGTGTCTGGCATGTGTGAGGTGTCCAGGGATTGCAGGTAACTAGGACGTCTCCAGGTAACTGCAAGTAACTCGGAACCAGTCAGTGTGGCCGGGTATCCTGCAGTCATGTCGCCTCCCCTCCACAGCCCACAGCATGTCCCCAAAGCCTGTTCTAAACACCCGATACACTAGCTGACCATGTCATCTATCATACGCCTGTGACGGAAACGGGGCATCGCTGGTTGTTCCAGCAGGAGTACAAAGGAACTGGGGCAGTCAGGCGGAGCGCACGGGCGCCCACCCCGGGCAGACCCGCAGCCCTCCTCGCAGCACACCACCCACCCAGAGAGGCACCACAGCTCCACAGGTGCAGCCCTGCCACCTACCAGCTGGGATAGTGACTCGTGCCCCAGCCTCAGTTTCCCCATCTGTGCACACAGCCAGGTAGCAGCTGCTCACAGGCTCTGGTGCAGATCACACAATAAACACTGCAAAGCTCAGAACAGGGCCCAGCACAAAGGGGTGTCATATGTGCGTTGGTGGAATAAAAAAGTCCTCCTGCCGTGCCCAGAATGGGGCCCTGGGGTCATCTGTGTTTCACAAAAGAGGAAATGAAGGCACAGGAGGCTTAAGTAACAGGACCGTTGGTAGCAGAACTAGATCCACAGCGCAGACTCGGCCTGCCTTGCCACCTGAAGTCCTGTCCCAGGCCCCGAGCGCAGGCAGCTGCGAGCCACAGCGCCTTCTCTCCCCACCCAGCAATGGGACCATCGGTCGAGGAAGAAGCACAGGAGTCCTGTCGCCCTGTGCCCTGGACATTCCAGAGCTCCCTGAGGCCAAGAGTGGACTCAAAGGAGGGGACTCGGGTCCCCTGAGGCCTGTGACATATGCAAACCAAGAGGCACCGATCCCCAAATAGGAAGGACATCAGCTGCCAGTGTGTCACAACCCAAAGTTCCTGTTTTCATGTCTTGCCAAATTACTCGATCTCAGAAACTCCTTAACAAGACAAGACTGCAATGCAATCCCCAGCCCTGTCGGGCCCAGAACCTCTACATCAACTGCGGAGTTCTCCGGGAAAACGGAGGTCGCAGGCCTCAAAGTTCAGATTCTGGTGGGTCTTAGAAAGCTCAGGCACAGAGCAGCTCCTGGAAGCAGCAGGAAGTGGTTGGCCTTTGCTTATTTTTCAAAGGATAACCACCAGATTTGCTCATAAAACTTTTTAACCAATTGGCAGAGGGCACCTGTGTCGTCCAGTGATTTCTTGTCTCCTTTGGTTTTTCTTCTTTGTTAGTTCAATTCACAGGGCCTTCAAGAAGCCTTGGCACATGGAAGGGACAGAGGGCAGGAAGGAGGGAGGGGGAGAGAGGTAAAGAGGGGCATTTTGATGAAGAATCCAAATTCACCAAAAGCAAGTTGAATCAGCCCCTGGCCTCACTCCCAATGGCTCTAACAGCACTGGGTACCAGTTGGAAAGAGACCCGAGACAGAGGGCAGAGCAGAGGGGAAGGGCCGGATGCGACTCCTCCCTAGAACCTGGGTGCACTTGGGGTTCTGAGAGGGAAGGAAGAAAGCGCTGCTCCAGGGGACAGCCCAGCACAGCGCAGAGAAGGTGGAGCCCAGCACGTGTGAGGGCTTGGATGCTTCTGATGGGGCCAGAATAGGAGCTTCTCGCCCTACCAACAAGCCCGGACTTGAATCTGAAAGTCACAGGCAGCAACTGCAGGCCCTGGGCAGGGCTGGGCAGGGCCAGGCTGTGGCTGTGCGCACAGCTTCAGAGGCTCTGCTGGGGGCGGGTGGGCTGGAAGCGATGCGAGGGGCACGGAGGGTGCCAGGAAGTGAATGGCTGTGGGGAGCGTGGGCTTCCTGCCACAGCCTCAGGGAAGCCTCCGGGGCACGGCTTCTGCACCCTGGAAGAGGCCAGAGTCCAGCCCCAACTACTGCAGATGCGAGTGATTCCTGGAAGCTTGTGGGGTGGGGTCCTGGGCCGGCTGGGGTCCTGGCAGAAGAGGAGCGGCGTGCTGGGCAGACAGACAGGTGAGGACACGGCTTGGTCAGGGCTGTCTCCTACAATGAGGTCACAGGCTGAAGAGCGCGTGAGCAGGGGTGAGGCGGGGTGGGCGAGTCCAGGCCTGTGGAATCACCTCCCTCCCAACCCGCCAGTGCAGGGAAACAGAACAATGGAGACAGGGCTCTGAAGGGCAGCTGGAGGCGGGGGCAAGGCTGGGGTCCGTGTGCGTGTGTGCCATGTCCCCTTCCACACAGGTGTGAGGCATGCACTCTGCGACGGTGCACGGCACTGCGTGCACACACTCCTGAAGGGGGAGTCCAAGGGGGGCCGGGGCCAGAGCCTGGCCGGCAACCAGACTGGAACGAATCCTGGACTTGCTGT
>JAJEJO010000244.1:189864-231242 GCA_020662805.1 Glaucomys volans | reverse complement strand
CACTAGCCTGTGACGTGAGCCAATGACCTGCCCTCTCCGTGCCTGTTTCCTCATCTGTAAGACGAGGCTAACCATAGCAGCCATCTCCTACAACTCCTCCTCCAACTGGCTGGGGCTCCCAGTAAGTGCAGCCTACCAAAGGCTCCGGAGTGGTCAGAGTCCCCACTGAGCACAGGTCACGCAGCCGCCTGTGGGTGAGCACAGGTGTGCAAAGTGTCTGCCCATCTGAGCACAGGTGGGGAGTGCTGAGGGACACAGGGCTCGCTACCTCACCCAGCCCTCTTGGCCACCCGGGAAGAAGTGCCACCTATGTTTCAGGGAGGCGGCTGAGAAGCCTGCCCAGAGCCGCAGCTGGCAAGCAGCAGACCCCAAGCCACGGAGTCCAATCCTGAGAATAAATGAATGAACAAACAAGGAAACAATGAACAGGAAACCAGCCCTTAGTGCCCAGAAAACAAACCAAAGAAGGATAGTGCCAGAGAGGAGCAGATGCTCCCTCCGAGGCCTGGCAGTGGGCAGGACCCACTGCCTGTCATGGGTGGGGCAGCAGAGACGGCGCTCTGAACAGGATCAGGACCGAGCCACACAGGCAAAAGGAGCCACCAACATGGCCCCAGGGCTTCAGCAGCAGAGGGGTGTCGATCAAGCCTCCAGAGCACAAACCTGTGGCTCCACCGAGGGGCTGGACTCTGAAGCCTTCGGTGGAATGGAGAAAGCGGGCACCCCAAGCTCAAAACTCCTGTGGGACTGTAGATTAACAAGATCTCAGGGGCCAAGGCCCAGACCCCCTTGGAAAGCCAGTCTGCAAGTCCAGGATGTCACCAAAAGGACGAATTATTACCATGACTCCTCAGAGCAGAAGGCCCCAGCCCTGTAGGACTCACGCTAAGGAAACAATGCAAGACTCCCTCTGTTTCCACAGCTGGCTGGAAGCCAGCAGCTGGGTTCAGGGGCGCTTTGGAAGCGGTTTCTTAAGAGCCCACCTTACCATCTTAGCATCCCTGAGCTCCAACTCGGCAGCTCTGAGAGGCCTGGAGAAGTGGCTTGACCTTGCTGAGCTGCGAGCTCTTCCTTACGGAGCTGAGATGGACCACCCGCTGAGGGCTACTGGTGGAACGAACCCAGCACATACTGTGAAAAGCGAGGCTCAGAACTGGAGGGCACACCTGCAATCTCAGTGATTTGGGAGGCTGAGGCAAGAGGATTCCAATTTTGCGGCCAGCCTTGGCAACTTAGACTGGGGAGTAGCTCAGGGGTACAGCACCCCAGGGTTCAATCCCCGGTATTACAAAAACAAACATGCATCAGGATGAGCAGCAGCACACCCTCCCAAGTGGCAGCTATTCCTAAAATGGCAGCCATCAGGGGCCTGGACCTCCAG
The DNA here is from genome assembly GCA_020662805.1 of Glaucomys volans. Classification (NCBI taxonomy): domain Eukaryota; kingdom Metazoa; phylum Chordata; class Mammalia; order Rodentia; family Sciuridae; genus Glaucomys; species Glaucomys volans. Next base: position 229,861 of record JAJEJO010000244.1, on the reverse strand, counting down.
GGCAACCGGAGCCTGGTGCTGTGGACCCTGTAGGCTACCTCAAGGCCGGAAGGGGCCATCTCAGCCCAGGCCCGCTGGCTCCACCTGCCACACTGCTCTGTCTGTCACCGCCTCCTGTCCCAACACCCTCCCAGAGCCCAGGTGTCCTTTGGGAGCCCAGCACGGGGCCCCTCTGTGACCCTTTTGCAGCCTCTATTGCAGTGTCCTGGGCACGGCCTTCGGTGGCACGGCCTTCGGTGGCACAGTTCCTCGCTTGAACACTCCCTTTGCCACCTAAGCCCCCGCCCCGGGACCTTCACACAAGATGCTCTTCTTAGACTCTGATCCCTTCAGTCAGGAACGAGCCAGGTGAAGAAGTGCCAGGTTGCAGACTGTGCTCCCTGGGCTGCAGGGTGCCCGGGGCCGACACCCACCTCTACCTCATGAGCTTCTGTGCTGCCGAGGAGAGGCAGGAGACACCTGATTCCCTGGGGGTGTGCCGTAAAGTCCTCCTAACCTGAAACCAAGACCCGCCACACTCCCACCTCCCCAGCCACCACCCTGCACACGGGCTGGGTCCTTGGGCTCCCCCCTGCAGGCACCCTTGGAGGCAAAGGGTTTTGTCTGTTTTTGTGTTTTGCTCACTACTGGCTACTGGGCACATAGTAGGCACAACCGGTACTGATTCAGTAGCTACTGCAGTTGAGAAAGCACAGTAACTGGTAAGGCCCAGAGCATCCACGCAGCCAGCCCCGTCCACGATGCAGGCTGTGCCGGTCACTGGCTGCTCACGCACCCACTGAGGCGGGCCCACTTCACAGATGACCAAAGCCAGGCACTGCCGAGCTCAACACCCCAGACTTGGAGTCTTCAAGGTGCCACCCTCTGTCCCCTGTTCCTCATGCCCTGCAATGGACCCTGCTTCCTTCCTCCTGGCCCAGCTTGCTTACCTCTGCTCCTGCAAGTCTGAGCTGGGGTGCAGGGTGATCACCCCCACTGCAGAGACAAAAGTCTGAGCTCCCAGCTTCTTGACTAGCTGGGAGACAAGGTGGGAAGACCGTGAAGACAAAAGCAAAGTCACTGAGGGGGCTCCATAAGGGTAGATGGCACGGCTGACCACGCTGGAGACTTCCCAGAGGAGGTGACAACTCTCCACGTGTCTCAGGGCCTCCGAATGGTAGCAGTTCCCAACTCTCCACCCTCCTCCCACAAACACAGAAGGAGAGGAGGCCAGAATATCTCAGACCAGGGGACACACCTGCGCCCCTTGGGAAGTGGGTCTGCACCTTCAACCAGTCTGGAGCTGGCAGTGGTGGGGAAGGCCTGGGGCATGGCCAGGAGCTGGGCACAAGCCCACTATCCTCACCGCGTGGGCCCACACCTCCAGCAGCCTGTCCCATCCTTCCCCAACGCCAAGGCGGAAATCCGTAACTTCCCACCTCACAGGAAACGGAGCAGCAGCCAGCACAGTTGGTGTGCTGTTCTCTAAGCATCCATGCAGGGCATGCAGGCCCATGCGAGCAGCCCTGCCCATACTGCCGGGCTGCCACTCACCACGGGGGCAGGCCCGCCCAGGGCCTTGTCCACAGGGTGCTTCCTGTTTCCCAGAGCACATCACGATCTACTCCTCATGAGAAAATGTGGAACAGTAGTAACAATGACGATAATGCTAGCTGACATTCAGTGAGCATCGACCATTTGCCAGGCACTCTACAGTTACTAGTTCATATAATTCAAACCTATGCTGCGGGGAGCACAATTAAGTCCATTTTGTAGCCGAGGTTCAGAGAAGGCACCTGAGATAAGGTATCAGGTATCAGAACTGGTGTGAGTCACACCTCTGACACTAACTCGCTAATCCCTGGCTAGTTCCATACTGTTCTAGCCTCAAATATCCTTTTCTGTAAAGTGGGACTGAGATGCCCAAACTCCTGGGCTTCCCGAGCAGGCTAAATGAGAAAGCACCTGGCCTCCAGAGGCTCTTGATAAGTGGCAATTGTTATTAATGTATTAATAATAATGATCGTGATAAAAATAAAAGCAATCCTGTCTGGGGACAAGGCTACCAGGTAGGTACCCAGTGGTACTAGAGCAGCACAGCAAAGTCAAAGGGCCTGGGCTCTGGAGTCACCTGCCTGGGTGTGAATCCCAGCTGGGCACCTCCCACTGTATGGCCATGGCGTGGTGGGCACTATAAGGAGGCAGCCCCGGGGCCACAGCCACAGGAAGCAGGCGGCACTAGGCACGGGCTTCCCAGCCAGGCTTCTCGGGAACCCTCCTCTGAAAGCCGTCCTTCCTGCCGGAAACTGCCCTGCTTCCCTTCCTCCCAGAGGTGAGAGGGGCTGTGGCCTTTCCTTGGAAAGTTTCTAGAAAGGCTCGCCCTGGTCCAGGCCCGTGGAGGAGGCCCACCTTCTCCCGGGACGGCCATGTGGCGCTTTCCCACCCCTGGGGCGAGCAGAGCCTCTGCACCTGCCGTGTTCTCAGCTCCATCTGGACACACCCTGGGCCGGCCAGCTCTGCTTGGGGTTCCAGGGTGCTGAGCTGGGGACAGAGGATATGTCTCGGGCTGGAAGGGGTGGCCTTCTGCAGCCTGGCACCAACCTAACCCTGCAGACTTCCCCTGGTGACCCCAAGGATGAGGACCAGGCCTGGAGGGAAGGTTCTAGAACACTCCTCATCTGGGTAAATGAGGCTATTGCTTCTGAGCCGGAGATTCTGGCTTTGACACTCAGATCACATGCTGAATTACATTCCCTCACACTCACACAAACTGGCTTTTAAAAACTAAGAGGGGAAAAACAGCTAGTAAGTCAGTCAGCTTTCCGGAGACCTCCCGAAGGTAGCCAATCCATGCACCAGGCCTGGGACTGAAACAGAATGACATCGGGGCCACGTGGCTCATGGGCAGCTGGCTCTGCAGGCACAGGCATCTGCCTTCGATGCTTCTGTCCCTCGTGCTGCGTGAGCCAGGCTGCTGTGGGTGCTGCTGTCTGCAGGGCCACGCTGCCCTGTGCACACTACCCTCAAACCGCCAGCGTTTCCCAGCTCCGAAACCTGCTCCTGTGTGCAAGGAGCAGCCAGGCCTCACTCGTCACATTGCTGGGAGACGCAACGAGGCCAGGCCTGTGCTGGGCTCACGCGGAGCCTTCATGGTCACCGTGAGGAGGGCAGCCCCGGGTCCCAGCACCCATAATCCAGCCGAGTACCAGCCACTGCAGGTGCGTCCTGCGTCCTACTCCACTCGCTATCTGACAGCTGAGGCGGCTGGATGTCAGTGGAGAGGAGGGGACCAATGAGCAGGGACCTGCCGGTGGCCCCAAGCCTGAGAACCATCCCAGACCTGCCTCAGATGCTAGCTGTGGTCCAGGGAGGAGCTGGCAGGGTGGGTCCATCACTGGGACCTCTGTGGGCCAGGACTGTGCTCAGGTCCCAGGCAAGGACACCCACAGCTAGCAGGGGGCAGAGCCAGGTGGGGACTCGGACTCCAGCTCCTACTGTGGCTCTTCATTTCCCATTCGGCTTGAAGTGATGCCGGGAGCCCTGGACTTCCTTCTTCCCGCTGCCATGTCTTCGCAGCCTGCTCCGTCTCTCTGCCCTGCAGTCCTCTCCCTTACCCTGCCGCTGCCCCGCCTGCCGCACCTCCCTTCCTCTGCTCCTCGCCATCCTGCCCCGGCCTCCTTATCCTGGCTGCCTGCTGCTTCCGTGGTCTATTTTTGCCAGCCTCCGTCTTCGTTTCTCCCTCCCGCTCTCCTCCAGCACCCTCGCTCCCCCTGGCCCTGCTTCCCTTTGTCCCCAGACCCACCGGGCAGCCCGCCACTGCTGGGGCCCCTGTGCTGTGCGCTTGGCCCTCAGGGCTGCAGGGAGAGCAGGAGGGCGCCTGACCACCTCTGCTGCTAACAGTGGTGCCAGCAGCTGAGTGACAGGAGATGGGCGGAGCTCACAGCGAGCTGAGGAAGTGACCCTGGGCCTCAAAGCCAGCTGCTGAGAAGTAGCACTTGAGCGTGACACTGTGTCAACCCATGAAGGTAATTTAGGATAAAAATGAAAAGCGTCCACCCAAGGCAGAGCAGCAGTGAGTGTGAGGAACGCACAACCCCAGGGCGCACCCAGAGGGTCCGACCCCTGGACAGCCCAGCCTCGGGGATACTGGGAGCCAGCGACTTCCCTACCCCTCTCACCTCCCTCCCGGGAATTTTTCCAATCACTCAATTATCACCGTAAGGCACCGAGTGGGCAGGGCCTGCTGCCCACTGCACGGCAGAGAAGATCAGGAAGCACACTGCACCTAAGCAGAGGGACTTGGACCCCTAAAACACGCAGCCACTCCAGAGATGATCACGCAGCCACTGGAAACCACACCGGGAAGCCTGCGAGATCCCCTCTGCCGTGGCAGCAGAGGAAAGCAGCGCACGCTCAGCTGTCTCTAAGGATCTGGGAACAGGGGCGAGGGACACAGGTCACCCTCGGGAGCCAGCTCCACTCGCCCCTGAGTCCACACAGTGAAGGAGGCTGAGGATTGGAATCTGCGTGGTTCCAGATGTGGGACGGCCTCACAGAAAGGCCGGCCTCACTGTGCAGTAAGGAGGCCTCACTGGGAACATGCCCCATTCTGCCAGCTGGGGTGCGTGCGTCCGCTGCCACGTTCAGGCAGAATTCTAAGCACAGGTTTTCCCTTTTCTGTTAAACTTTCTTTAGGGTTCTGTTGGTACTGTTTTTGCAATTCAATAGAGAAAAATCAGAATCTCACATTCGAACTTGGGCGCAGCAGAGGACCTTCCCGCGTGTGATCTTACTAGATCCTCATGGAAGCTTTGGCAGGGAGGCAGGGCAGGCAGTTTACTGCCCCAACTTTTTTCTTTACCAAGATGAAAACTAGGAATCAGAAAGGATGTGACTTCCTTGGAGTCACATCACCAAGCAATGGCAGAGCAGTGACTCAAGCCAGGCCCTCTGGCAGGCAAGTCCTCCCTGGGCTCCTATGACGCCAGCACCCGTCACCAGAGCTCTGACCCTGGATGTCTCCAGCTGCCGAACCACACTGCGCACTAGCCCCAGGAACCCCCAGTCAGGAGTCCTCACAAAGACTCCAGCACCCACAGGGCAAAGCCTGGGCCCAGCGACATGTTCCACAGGTGGGAGAACAGGGCCCTGCAAAGGACACCCAGCACTGCTCTCTCAGCCGGGCCCGGCAGCCATCGGGGTTGCTGGGGAGGCACCACGACCATGGGAGCCGAGGCCACTGCTGCCCAGGGGCCACCAGCTCTACTCCTACTCCCTCTTCGTCCTGGCTGTGTGTCAAAGCCCTCGGTAAAACGGGCATTATAACACGGCTGCCTCCAAGGGCTCCTTACTCTGGACCCACAGTAAGCACCACCCTGCCACCATGCTCTCCCTGCCTCTGCACCTGTCCCCATCTGGAGTGTTCTGCCTAGACACCAAGGTGGTTCCTGCTTCAAGTCTGAGCTCAGGCATTCCCTGGTGGAAGTCTGGTCACATCAAGAACATGCCCCTCCTGCCCTGGGTCCTTCAAGGCCCTGACCCACACCTGATGGGCCAACTATCCACGTGAAGGGTTTGTTAAGCTCAGGGCCAGGCCACCATGCTGGGCTCCCCCACCACAAAAGCAGGCATCCTGTTCATTGTGTCACTGTATTTCTGGCACACAGCAGGCGCTCGCCAAGGGAACTGATTACGCGACATGCAATAGCAGTGATCTTGCCGGAAGCAGCAGGAACCCTGGGCCAAATTTAACCGATGACCCACACTAACTTTCACAGCCTACCACAGGCATCCGTCTCCCGGGACACACACCTCCAGCCCAGGCCCACACCCGAACACCCAAGGGGCACAGTCCAAAGGCTGGCACAGAGAGGACACCAAGAATACTGCGGCCAGAGACACGCGATGAACTGTCCTGCTGCGGCAGGACAGCAAACATCAGCCCAGCCACTGGCTCCTTCCACTCTGCACTCCCAGCCTGCCCTCACCCTATGCCGCCTCCTGCCAGCATAGGCACTGGCCAGAGCCTCCCCTGCAGCAGACCCTATGCCAGGCTCCTCATGCAGGTGGCCTTGCCCTCTCCTTGCCCAGAGCACCTTTTCACAAAATAGCAAAGGGGTGGGGGCTGGGAGCATGGTGGCCTCATGGGGGTGTGGTGGCCACGCACCAGGTCCTTTACTCTGCAAATGAGACCTAGCAAACGCTCCCAGACCTCTCTGCACACGTTGGCACTTTTGAAAGGGGGACTCACAAATGAGACCCGTAGTGCTGGCCTCTCACCCAAGTCCCTGCAGCCAAGGGTTGTACCTGATTATGGGGAGAAGGCAGAGCCAGAGCACAGCAGGCCTGGAAGCCAGTGCTGGCAGGAAGGGCCCCCTGGGGGGACGCCCCCCTTCCACCAGGCCAACTCTAGCCCTTCCCCAGGGATTCACACATATGTCGCCTTCCCTAACCCTTCAGAGTCCGCCTCTGCAGGGCCACAACACAGGGTGCCACCGCTGGGATGGGACACCCAGAGGACTTGACCTGGTGGGCCTTGCTCACAGCTGCCTCCTCCAGCCTGAGTATGGCCAGGACGTAGCAGGGGCTCCAGAACTGGAAAACTGATGAATAATCAAGAATGAAAGAACAGAATGAATGAACGCAAAAGGAGAGCGGGAACAGACAGAATCAAAGAGCAGAGCCCAGATGGAGCACGCAAGGCCTGAAAGGCAGTGGCGCTCTACTGGTGCAGGTCCAGGCCAGCAGCCAAGTGTCATGATAGCCGTGTCCCTCTGACTTCAGTCACAACCTCCAGGCCACACTGGTGATTACTCTCTCCCCATCCTCCAGGTCCCAAAACTGGAGCCACAGGACAAGAGTCAGGGATGGAGGAGAATCCCCACAGAGTGGCATGCTCAGGCCCCAGCCCCAGTGCCCCACATGTAGCCACCTCACTGAGCAGAAGGAAAGCAAGGGGGCTGATGACCGCCCTGGAGGGCCATCAAAAAGGAGCGTAACTGGCATGTCACCCTCACAGCAGTCCCAGGAGACTGGCATCTGCCCACTGTCTGAGAGAAGCAGACACGGAGGAGGCCACAGTGAAGACTCATGTATAGATGGGTAACCATGATGGTAACCATGGGAACACCACACTCCCCATGTGCACTGCACCCCACTGGATGCACTTTGCACATTCAGCCTCAGTTATTCCTCATGATACCTCAGGAGGTGGTATCATGCCCAGTGCAGAGACTGGGAAACTGATGCAGACTCTGTCAGGGACCCAAGTTCACACAGCTGGAACGTGAGAAGAGGAACTCCAACCATGCAGACGGGTTCCAGAATCTGAGCTCTCAACCACTATGACCACTGTCCCAGCTTTCTGTGCAAAGCCCAGGCATCCACCAATAACGACAATAATCACGCACCCACCTTTAGTGTGCCCGGGTCATACAGCCAATCAAAAGCAATCGTGTTCCTCCCAGCTGAGTACACAAAGGTCATGTGGCCAATAAAAATAACAACAGGGTGCCCCAGTGACATCCCCAGGAGAAGAACAGGAAGCAAAAGCAATAACTCAGCGCAAGAAAGGGCATCAGACGTCTGCCGAGTGCTGAGTCTGCAGGGCCAGCAGGGCTTCTGCTTGGTCTTCATGTCAACAGGGAGCGGCTCGGACACAAGGTTGGGCCAAGACCCCAAGGCTCCACAGCTCCAGAGCCAACTGTGCCCAGGCACGGAGCTGCAGGGATGCCCCCGGTGCACAGAAGCAGCAAGAGGATACTCAGGGGAGGGTCAAGGGACCTGCCCACTGTCTCACCAGGGACACTAGCTAGGTAGGAAGTGGCATTTGAACTCAGTCACACTCTGATCCAAACTCCAGACCTGGCACTCTGGCCCTGGCTTCCTTTGCCTTCAGAGGGAGGAGACGCCCAGAAGCCCAGCAGGACAAGCTGCCCAGGCTGCCCGCTCCTGCCAAGTCGGCCCCTCAGTCCACCACAAGCCGGGAACCCCCTCGCTTCAAAGAGATTCACCCCCCAGGGCTGTGTGGTCTGGTCTGAGGCCGTGGGCAGGAGGAGTCAGACCATGCTCACCCTGACCACCCAGGTTTGAACCGGGCTCCCCAAGACCTCAGGAATCCAGGTGCCAGCTCACAACCACCGCCCCGCTGGAGCCACCTCCCTCAGCAGGATGTAGCCATTTCTCAAGAAGTTGAGCTGGGCCCCCAGACAGCACAGAGGGGATCCAGAGAGATGGGGGGGTGGCCCAAACCAGCCCACTCTCTGCTCAACCAGGCTCGCCTCCACTCCCTGCAGGACCTGAGCTGCCCTCAGGACCCCCAGTCCTGTGGCCCTGGCCCAGCAGGACTTCTTATCTGTTCCTTCAAGGACTGGTGTTCAGAGTAGTGTTGTCACTCCAGCACCCCCACCCAGAGAGTGTCCCACACTCCCTCCAGGGCACTTCCCTTGTCCTGCCCAGTGAGTCCCACATGGTTATCTCCTGCCTAGCGCCTTTCAACCCCAGGAGGCCAGGGAATGCTGGAATGTACGATGCCTGAGGTCAGAGCCCCAGCTTGATTCGAGTTGGGTTGAGACGAGGGGAAAATGGCCAAGAACAACTCGCTCATTTACTTCATTTCCAGCCTTGGCGGCTGCCGGGACAAAACTTCCAAACCAAGCTGGCTTTGGCCAGGACATCTGCAGCAGTGCCGGCCACAAGGCACATCTGGATTCACTTAGGGAGTAAGAGCCATAAAGTTCTCTTAAGAAATTAGTTCCTCGGGAGCCCAGGTCTCTCTGGGGATTGGGCGAGGGGCCTGCCCCTCCAGCCTCGCCCCCCCTGAGCTAAGGACACCCAGAAACTGCCTGTCTGGGAAAGGGAGGACTTCTGAGTTTTGCTTGGAAGGTCGCCGTGTGCGTGCGGAGCACAAGCTTGGAGCATGGGGCACATCCTGGCCGCGTGGCCCCAGGGAAGCCTCTCACCTTCACTCCAGTGAGCACCTGAAGTGCAACGGCCTGGTCTGCCACTGTGCCTCGGCCCACGGGAGGTGACAGTGAAGGAGCCGAGCATGAATGCTGGCTTTGGCTTCCTTGTCTGACACGTGGGGCTGGGAGGGGGGCTGGCCAGACTGGCGGCCCTGGACAGGCCGCATGCTTTATTTTTTAATGAATGTTTCATTGACACGTCGTAATTGCAGACACCGATACACACGTGTGGGCCACGTGGTGCCTGGACACATGCACGCCTCCAGCACATCTGTCACAATAAGCGGGCATCATTTCTTGGTAGTAACTGCATTCAAAGTCCTCTCTTCCAGCTGTCACCTGTCAAAGTTTAAGTCCAGCAGCTCAGACCTCATAGCCAGGTCCAGGAGCCTGAGTGTCCCAGAAGTCAACTCGTGACCAAAACATATCCTACACCTCCTTGACAAGCCAGCTCCCTATGACCAAGGTGACAAGCATGCAGACCAACATGCAAAGAACACAGTGTGATGACCTTGACTGTGGCCTTCATGGGCCCCTCGCAGCCTGCCAGGCACAGCGCCAGGCTCCCTGGCCTGGCCCCTCGTCACTCTCATCCATCCGTTATGCAAAGACTCAAAGCAAGATAGTGAGTGACTCACTGGAGGGAGTGGCAAGATCCAGGTGAGTACCAGGGGCCCGTCCTCATCGGCCCAGCTCTGTGGCTCATGAACAAGATGACCTCTGGCACTGCCTCTTGCCTCGACTTCCCCATCTGCCTCTGCCTACTTCCCCAGGCTGTTGTTGTCTGTGTGAATCGGTACCCACTAATGAAACAACACCCCAAATTCCCACCCAAGCACCTGGCATATCAGAAGCATTCAGCAGCTCTTAGCTCTTACTCTCCCCACTGGCCAGCTCTAACCAGAGCTAAATGAACAGGTGCCCACCGAGTCTAGAAGGGTAACAGGAGGGCTGCGACTAGAACTGTGTCTTCACCCAGGGCTCACCTGAGTCACCTGGGCAATGTTCATAAACGGCCACTGTGTTCCTGTGCCTAAGTTATTTGCATAATGATCGGCCTTCTACAGGAAGAGCTGTAGAATAACTCAAAGACAAGGAAGTAGGGACAGCTGAGACAGGGAGCTGGATGAGCACCTAGTGATCTTGCCCCAACCATTTCAAAGTCATCTGTAGTATTTCTTGACAGACATGAGCTCACAAAAAGATGTATGCAGAATGTATTATAGTAGGAAAATTTAGAAATGTGTCCAGCTGAGTGTGGTGGCAACTCAGTGAGACCCTGTCTCTAAATAAAATACAAAATAGGGGGGCTGGGGATATAGCTCAGTTAGTAGAGTGCCTGCCTCAAAAGCACAAGGCCCTGGGTTCAATCCCCAGCACCGCAAAAAAAATAAAATAAAAAAAAATACAAAAAAATACAAAATAGGGCTGGGGATGTGGCTCAGTGGCTCCCTGGTTCCAAAAAAAAAAAAAGAAATGTAAGTGTCCATCAACAGGAAACTGGCTCAATAAATCCCAGCATACATCTGCAACAGAATACTCTACAGCTATAAAAATAGATGATATCAGAACAAATAGCAAGATTCCCCATCTCAGGGGTGGAACCCCATCCTCAGGATGCTTAGCTCCTGGGTAAACCTGCTGTGCAGACTAAGGTTGGGACTGCCACTCTAAACCCCTAAGGGACAAAGCGTCCTCCAGGGCGATCAGGGGCAGGAGGGAGGACGGAGGGATGGCGGGGGTTGGGGGCAGAGGGATACAGAAGCCAAGGCCCGGGCAGGCCGAGCATCAGAGGCAGAGTATCCTGCTCTAGCTCCAAAGGCTGCCAGGCATCCTCCAGCCCCACATGGAGCCACATGGAGCCACCTGAGTGCCGATCTGCCCAGTAAATATTCTGCTACTTCTCTGTCTCCCAAAATCTGCTGGGTGGCTCTGAACTCACCAGGTCTGTGTGAGCAAACTGCAGGGTAGAGTCCGAAACGGTTGCCCAACTATGCCCCACAGCAGCCCACTCCTGCCTCCAGTTCCCCTCCACGAGGCCCTCAGGGAAGGGGAGCCCTCTGCACCATGGGGCTACAGGCAACCATGGAAGCTTTCTCCACTAGGCAAGATGGAGCTCGACTGGCAACCTGCCTCAGGAGCCTCAGGGAGGTGGGCTGCCGGGCCCAAGCCAGGACCTGTGGGGTGTCCCAAGGCTCCTGCATAGGCGTGCCGCTTCCCAGTCCCCCAGAAACCATCCTCAGGCTGCAAGTGAAACTCCATCCAGCCACTGTGGCTGTGCACCCAAACCAAAGTCGCCAGGAGAATGGGGGCTGGCAGGGTCCAGCAGGAAAGGAAGCCTTCCACCCACGGGCCTCCGGGATGGCCAAAGGTGTTGGTGGGAGAGGACAAGGTCAAGCACAAGCAGATCACTTCCTAATGTGTTGGAGAGGCATCCTTTCACCCACCACCGAACCTCACACCTTGCACAAAACACAGCACACAGTAGGTGCTCAACAAATATTTACTAAATCACTAACCGTGAAGTGCTTAAATACAGAACGGGGCTAAACCAGAGGCAACTCTACTCCAGAGTGCGGTGGGAGCCAAGGCCTAGGCCCAGCACCCTGGGCAGAGAGCACCTGCTCCGGTCCTGCATTGACACCCAGGCTGCCAGCATTTGCCTGGAGAGGTAATGGGCAGACTGGGAAGTTCTAGAAGCAGTTTATTAACCACAGTGGGTATAAGTAGAAAAGCCAATAGTGACCAGCAGTGGTCAAAGCTGCAGGGGACGCAAGTGGCCCCAGACTGGACTGTGGCTGACGCTGCTGCTCAGTGAGGCAGGTCTTGATGGCCCAGCCGGCCCTCCCCAAACAGAGGGCACGAGGGCAGCGAGCAAGCTTCTGGAGTGGCTGCTTTCTGGAGTGCCTGCTCCAACCCTGAGTCAAAGCCGCAGGTCCTATGGGCCTAGGCCACCTGGCCCCCACCAGCCTCACCTCCTGCCACCTTCGTCAAGGCTCCCTCTGTTCCAGCCACATTCGCCTCCTGCATTCCCAGCAAAGACCAGGCAAATACCTGCCCCGGGGTCTGCACACCACAGCTCGCTCCCATGTCTTCTCAGGCCTCTGCTCTTCTAGATGCTGGCACACAGACACCGCACCCACCCGCTGCTGGACACCAGCACCCCTCACCTTGCTGCCCGTTCCTCCAGGGCATTTGTCAGCAGCCGACCCAAGTCCATGTTCCCTTGTCCATTCTTCTCGGGCAGCAATGGGGCTCCGAGAGGGCCAGGACCTCGTGTGCCCTGCTCTTTGCCTAGAGTGGTGCCTGGCACGTGATGGATGATCTGTGGACCCGCTCCATGAGCAGCAGGTAAGCCACTGCACTGGTGGAGCCACGATTCAGCTCAGCTGATACTCAGGCTTCCCGATGAGATGCCACCATCTACCTCACTGCCGCTGAGAGGAGTGGATTCACCCCAGCCCACGACTCCACGGCTGGGCCTCGCCTCCTTGCAGGGAGGGGGGGGCGGCGACACTCAGACTTCCAGCCCAGGGGCTGCTGGGCTGAGGGGGAGCTTCTCCACCATGCTCCAGCCTCCAGGCACATGTCACAGGCCCAGGTGGGAGCAGAGGGGCCCTTTCTGGATGCCACTTAGCAGGTGACCAGCTCCCAGCCTGTCCAGTGGCACACAAGCCCTCCCCAAGCCCACCCAGCCCACCCATCCTGCCGAGCCCCCACCCAGCCACCCTCAATCCAGCACTCAGATGCCACAGCCCTCCACCCACCTCACCCACCCATCACACTGCCCTCCAGTGCCACCTCCTGCTGTCGCAGGAAGTGATGGCCCCCAAAGATGCCCTTGTCCTCATCCCTCCACCCTGTGAGTAAGTGGCCTGATGTGGCACAGTGGACTGTGCAAAGAGGCTTCTACCAAGGACCCTGAGACAGGAGAAGATCCTGGGTCATCCAGGTGGCCCGGTGTCCTTGCAGGGTCCTCTCAGGAGGGAAGCAGGAGGGTCGGGGTCAGAGGGAATGTGACAATGGAGACAGCGGCTGTAATGACACTGCGGGAGGGAGAGGCAGCCTCCAGCAGTGACAGGCAATAAGGTGAGTCTCCCTGGGGCCTCCGGGAGGAGCAGCCCCTCATATCAGCCTGAGACTCGCTGGGACTCCTGATCTCTGGCGCTGCAGGATGACGACCCTGCTTTGTAATGAGCCACCAAGCTCATGGTTGAAGGTCACAGTGGCCACAGGGGATAACACATTGTGAGCCTGACCGGCAGGCCCCCCACAGGCACTCCCTGGCTTCCTCTTTCACAATCATCGTCAGTCAGCGTTCAGGTTCAGACTGCCTCTCATGAGCCGTGTGACCTGGGACACGCTTCCCAGCCCCCCCATCAGCCTGCCCTCCCCCTCACACGCACAAAGGCCTGCCCTGCACAGGCCACAGGGCTGCAGGGAGACAGCGCTCAAGGCAGCAGGACACTCCCAGCCACATCCTCTGCAGGATGACCGGGTCTCTGGCAAATGGAGACTGGCCCAATGCATGTCCCCAGAGTTCCAACCATCCAGGTCCTCAGGTCTGACAGTATTTATTGAATGAATGAGTGAGTGAAAGAAAGAATCAGTGAGGCCCGCAGCAGCAGAACACCTCAAACCCGGACACGGGGAGAAAGACAGCCGGACAGCCAGCACCCTGAGCCTGCGGCATCCAGCTCCAGATCTGGCCCTTGGACTGACATTCCATTGACCAACCTTCCTTCTCCATGATAGCAAGGGGAGCCTGCTACAAGCCACGACAGCTGAGGAAGCCATCTCCCTGCAGAAATGGCCAGGGAAACATGCAAAATTACCATAGTCTCCTCTGTACAGGGTTACTACAGAGGTAAAATGAGAAGAGGTGAGTCAAATATGTGCGCCTGGCATTCAGTGGGCACTCCATAAATGCCCGTGAATCATTTTTAATCATTTTGTTCCACTGCATACATTCAAAACAAACTGAGGGAAGTTGAGGAAGCAGAAAGGATCAGGGCTCTGGACTCAAAGATCCCAAGCTTTGTGAACTTGGGGAAGTGCCTTAACCTCTCTGAATCTGTCTGCCATCTAGAAAATGGAGATGACATTCCCTGCTCCAAGGGAGTGAGTGCTATGGCACAGGGAATTCTGCATGCCAGCCATTGCCACACTGGAACCACCTAAGGCCATTGCCCAGGCTTCCCCCACACCAAAACAGTCAGCTCTAGGTGGGGCCTGGGAGCATGAGGAGGGCCCAGGGAATTCTGTCCCAGAGCCAGGGAATCAGCACAGCATGTACGAGGCACGCAGAAAATGCAAGTCTCTGCCATCGCTCCATCCACCGGCAGGACTGCATTCAAGCGTTCACAGAACTTTCTGCAGAGGGCCTCCTGTGTGCAAATCCACAGGTTTAAAAGCATTGGCTGGCTGCCAGGAGCTGGGGGCAGGAAAAATGGGCACGGGGCTTCCTTCTGAGGTGACGGGAATGCTCTGGAAGGGGGGTCAGTACATAGCACTGGGACTGTACTGAATGCCACAAAATCTTCATTTTAAAACAAGTGTTGGGGCTGCAGACATGGCTCAGTGGCAGTGTACCTGTCTAATACGCATGAGGCCTTGGGTCCAACCCCAGAATCAAAAACACCTACGTGAGCCGGGTGTGGTGGTGCACGCCTGTAACCCAAGTGACTTGGGAGGCTGAGACAGGAGGATCGCGAGTTCAAAGCCAGCCTCAGCAACTTAGTGAAGCCCTCAGCAACTCAGTGAGACCCTGTCTCTAAATGAAATACAAAATAGGGCTGGGGATGTGGCTCAGTGGCCGAGTGTCCCTGAGTTCAATCCCTGGTTCCAAAAAAAAAAAAAAAACCTACATGTGCACGCGTGTGCTTCTGTGTATGTGTAACAGATGACTCTTCGTTACACAGGTCTCACCTCAATTTTAAAAAGGTAGAAAAATTCACCATCTAGAAACTAGGGGCAGGATTCCACTTAAAGAGGTCCCCAGAGCAGTGAAACTTCCAGTGACAGGGACAGAACGTGGCTGCCAGGGGCAGGGGCCTGGGGTTTGAATGGTGCGGGTTCAGGTGGAAAGGTGGAATGTTCTGGAGACGGTGCTGGCTGCACAGCATGCAGAGGTCTCGATGCTTGGACCACATGACACACCTGAATGGGAGACGGTAATGCTGCGCGAGCTCCAAAGTGGCACCCCGTGCCCGGGGTCCAGCCAGCCGCAGCAAGCACCCCGCTCCTGCAGGAGCCAGCAACTTGGAGTGACTGCACGCCCTCTGGGCAAACAGGACGAGGCCGCGCATGCGCTCTCTGAGGGCAAGGCCAGACTGAACAAAGAAACACACCGGGGAGGGAGCAACCCTGCCCGGTCAAGGGCAGAACTGAGGCCACACGGCTTTCACGTCCCACCCTCCACCTCCCCAGACTCCTCCTGGGCATCCAGCAGAGCCCCAGTCTGGGGTGACAGGGGCTGCCCTCACCCTGCTGTGGGGGGCTCGTCTCCACTGGACCCCTGTAAACACGATGGGATGCATGGTCCCAGCAGGCGGTGGTGGCAATGGCTGGGAAGGACCCTGACGGGCCCCCTGGGGAAAGCCCTGGCTCCCCTGTCCAGGGCCTGCCCCAGGCACCATCCACGCAGGACGTGAGGTTCCTGGTCAACTGTACTCCTGGCCCGAGAAAGCTCACTCCACACACGTCCAGAGCCTGGGTTCCTCCAACTCGTGAGCAGCACTCGTGAGCAGGGTCCAAAGCTCGGCCTGTTCTAGAAACGAGAGGCATGTCCACACGTGTCTCCCCGCCAGCCTGCACCTTCCCAACAGGAGCAGGAGCCTGGCCCTGGGACACAGCAGGGGTGTGGCTGATGTGGCCTGCGCCAACATCCTCCTCCATCCTCTGCTCCTTCCTTACTAATAAACCCCTGGCCTGAGGCAGGCCGCACAGCTCCCAGGCAGGGGTCTGTACCTCCCAGACCCTCCTGCAGCGGGGCTGCTATGTGACTCGCTCCAGCCAGTAGGATGAAAGCAGAAGTCTCTTTAAAGGGTAGAAGTCTTTCCCTTCCACTCTTCCACCCCCACACACACTCCCAGTCTCCGCTCACTAAAACGTAAATGCAATGACGAGTACCTAGTTCCCACCAATTGAAATGAAGGCTAAATGGCAGGAACTTGAGCCGCCACCTTGGACCATGAAGTAAGATGGTAAGAGCAGGGCGGCAGCAAGACAGAATGACCGTGGGTCCATGAAGCACAGACCACCACAGTCATCCTAACGTGACGCCTGCACCCTAGATTTCTTTCGTGGGAAAAAAAACTTACTTGTTTTGAAGTTGCCAAGTATTTTAAATCTTACGTGAACCCTGACCTAAATGCAGGATAGATCAAGTCTGACTACAGATGGTGAGTGCGCCCAGCTGCCCACACAGGAGGCCAAGCACCCCGACATCCCGAGCAGGAAAGAGGCAGCACAGACACTTGGTCCTGGTAATTTCAATAGCCCAGGTCAGACTCCCCCTCAAGAATTCAAGGGCGACATCACAAGTCTGATGTTTCTTCAAAGTCCGTGGATGGCGGGAGCCCCACCACTTATCAAGCCCCTACTGTGTGCCCCACCTGCTCAGCTTAACATCCTGCATGAGCTATCAGACCCACGAGAGAAAACAGCCGTGCTGTAGATGAAGCCCAAAAGGCACCAAGTCGGGAGTAAGACCCAAGATGCCTGCCACCAGCCTGGGGTTCTTTCCATCTTCTTCACCGTCTCCTGAAGATTCCTGGCTGCTTTGGGCTGACCCTGGGAAGGGAGGACAAAAGCAAGGGAGAGTGGGACAGGGGAGAAGACCAGGAAGAGGAAGTGGGAGGATTTGTTGGCCCCCGCACAGGGCGGGCCCAGGGATGTCGCTGTGGGCTGCTTACGGCAGCAGAAGCCCAGGACAGCCCCAGGCCAGGGACGGAACCAACAAATAGCCACAGACCCGGGGACAATAGAAGATGCCACAGCAGGCCACCATGCCGCACAGGGACGCACAGGGGTAAGCAAAGTCACTGAGGGCAGGCAGCACCAGAAGGCCACGTCAGGAAACGTCACGTGAAACTAGAACCTGCAGCCATCACGCGGGGCCCTCTGAAAACACCAGAGCGTGTGCCCAAGACCAAGGCCAAGGGCAGAAGGGGAGCAACCGGAGGCGCACACCAGCAGCTGCGGCTGCGACCACCCACTCCTGAACCGAGTGGCTATGCTCATACTGTCACTTCACATGCTCCTTCAGGTGGCCGACACAATCCATCATCCCAGGGCGTGGGGTGTGCCAGCTAGGTGGCGCCCACCATTGGGCTGCACGGCCTCGCTCCCGGTTCCAACAGGACAGGGAGAACCTGCAGTTCACAGTTCGTCATTATACCTCAACCAAGTGACTTTTTTAATACACCCAAAAAGAAACAAAGGGAGAGAAATGAGAAGCGGGAGGCAGGGAGGGCGGGCTGAGGCCTCCAGTGGCCACCTCCGCACCAGGACCACGCTCCTCCAGGAAGCCGGCCACACAGGCCACACCGCTCTGTCCACAAAGCCCCAAGTCCTCTGTGAAGAGGGCCCTTCACTTCCACGTTGCTGAAGCCTCCTTAGGTGAAATGATGTCTCAAAGCTTCCACGATGAGTCGCCCTCAAGCCTGGCCACCCACAGAACCATGTTCCACCCTCCAGCAGTTTCTCGCTCCCTTCCTGCCCCCATGGCTATAGGCAGGGTGGCCAGGTTGGCTCACCTGGCACCAAGGGAGACAATGGGCAGGAGAGGTAGGTGGAGGAAAAAGAGCCCCAAGAGGAGGCCACCTTGCAAGGCCCCTTCACAGGTGGGCAACGGTTCCTCTGCCTCCCCCGTCGCCCTCTGTCCAAGGAAGTGTGGCTAACATCGAACAGGAGTGAGGGGATCACTCAGAGCTGGGGTCCCCAACGCCATGACTGGGACACCTCTGGGACCCTCAGGCAGCAACGTCCACCAGAGGCCTGGTCTGAAAACAGGGCAAGACCTGCACCGACCCCAGGGGTCCTTGAGCACTCCAGCTGAATGAGGGGACAGGAAGGAGCCTGGGGAAAAGGAAGAATCAGAGGGAGTGACTCTGCTGGAGGAACAGCTAGACTCCAGCCACCACCCTGCCCTCCCAGGCCTGGGGGGTGGGGCCCAGGAGGCTGGGGCCAGCGGAGAGCAGCTGCAGCCCAAAGGCACCACGGGCCTGAGCAAATGCGCTCGTGGCCTGCCTCCGCTCCCCAACTGTGGGATGGGACAACGACTAAATGGAAACCCGTATTTTGAGGAGGATTTCTCCCAATCTTGAAATGCAGACACCTGAAGGAGGTCACCCCTGCAAAAAAAATTTTTTGAAAAACCACGGTGGGCAAAGTAAACTGCGAGCCTGCAGGCTGGACCTGGCCCAGGGGACAGGCTCACAACATCCTCCCACATGTCCCTGTCCTCCGAGGCAGGTCCCCAGGGGCGACAGATCGTCCCACTGCCCCAGCATCCAGCCCAGTCTCTCGACAGGAAATAAACCTGAGTCAACCCCCAGAGGCCCTAGGCCACAAGGCCGGGACTGCTACTGTCACCCACCACATCCAAGTTACCAGTTTTATTTCATAGGAAGGAAAAAGACCTACTTAAAAAAGAGAAGAAAGGGAAAAACCAACCCAGGCAAACTCAAAAACACCCGCTGCTGCTTGGGCAGCAGCCTCCGCCAGTCACAGGGAAGAGAGTCCCGTCCTGAAACCCGTCCCAGACATGAAAATTACAGAGCAGCGTGGCCGACACCCCTGCCCTCTGTGTCACTCACTCCTGAGGAATGCAATTACAGCCCTCCCCCAGGACAAACAGAAAAAGACAGGGACAGCACAGTGGCCAGGCTCCCTGTCATGGAGACGGGCCGGGGCTCGCGGGGCCGCACACCACAGGGCAGCTGGTGGCCCGGCTGCAAGCTCCTATTTCCTGCCTATTTTACAAATCGGGACACTGAGGGATATAGAGAAGATGACATCTGCTTATCCAGATGCTCCTCACACCCCCAGGAGAGCAGGTCAGCAGACCGGCCCCTCAAACCCTCACCGGGCAGCTGCTGGGTGGCCGAGCCTGAAGCAGGCCCAAGGAGCAGAGGAGGTCCTGGGCAGAGTGCAGACCACCAGAGCAGGGCCCCCCAGGACTCCTGCATCGCACCATCTCTGGAGAAGCCCCAAACAATCAGACATGATGCCCCCACTCTCCCTCTACCGCGTCCACATCCATTACTGTCCAGCATCTGCCACCTCTGCAGTGGCCCTGGTGATTCATGAGCTCATTTGTGAGCTGGCAGCCCCGGTGAACTCCCAGCTTCCTGAGAGCAGGGCCATGGCAGAGGGCCGGGGACAGCGCAGGAGCTGGCCTTGGTGTGCTGAGCTCACCAGCTACTCCACTGGGGAAAACCTCAGAAGACAGGCCACTGCCCCAGGACAGGGCCACCAAGCCACATGGGAGCACCATGCAGGGGGAGCCTGGGAGAGCCACAAAGAACCCCAGCAGGTCTGGGCCTCAGCCTGGGCCTGGGCCCCACACGACCTCACTGAACCCTCAGTACAGCCCAGGTCTAGAGTGTGGCTGCCAACGTCATCACATAGAGGAGACACCAGGGGACTGGGGGTCACACAACCTGCCCAAGTCATACACCTAGGTATGGGTGTGGCAAGAGAAGTGCAAAGACGGCCCTGGAAGACGTACCTGTGTGCGTGGGCACTGATATGCACGTGCACAGGCAAGGTGTAAATGTGTGCATCTGTGTGGATGTGCTTCTGTGTGCACAACGTGTGTGCAGACGTGAGCACGTGTATGTGTGTGCTGCGTGCGTTTCTATGCCTATGGGTGCATGTGTGCACGCATCTCTCCACACGTATGCCTGTGTGCGTGTGGACACGTGAGCACCAATCATGATGTTCTCTCGTCTGCCCCAGGAAAAGGTTTCTTGTACTGACCTGGGAGGTCTGGGGCTACTGAAAAAGATGACACCTGGAAGTTAGGAATTGTGTTTACTTAAAAAACAGCAGGTCAAACTCCAGGAAACCAACACTCAAGTCATTTCTTCCCTCACAAATGGCAATCTGTGGCTCCAGAAGAGGTGAACGGTGGCCCGCCATGCTGTGGCCTCCTGGTGGGCAGGTGAGCAGAAGGGGAGGCACCGGCCCCGCTCCGCCAGGCAGCCCATCAGTCACCCCAGCCCCAACCCAGCCTCATCTTCAGCACTGTCTCCAGACAACAGGAGTGGCCAAGAAAGCCGCTGTGAGGTCAAGTTATGAAACTGTGTCACCGACCTGGCCTCCCTGTGCAAATGCCACAGCTCACAGGACACTGGCAAACACCCTGCTAATGCTGGAACCCCAGCCACCATAGCTGGCATCCTGCACGTGCAAGAAAGCGCCACACTCCAGCCACCCAGTGACACGCCTCCAGGACCCGCATGGCCCTCCAGGCCTGGAGGGGCACTGGTCTCAGAAGCAGAGGCCGAGCGGAGTCCAGAGGCGATTTATCCATCTAATGCTCTCAACATCTTTCTTTTAAATTCTCTTTAAACTGAAACTGTCAGAAATTGCATCTGATCAGTCTTTAGGCTGCAGAGGAAGTGGTTTGTCCTTCCTTGCTCGTGATTTCTACAAAAGATAATGCACAGCAGTCGGTGAAGCCAGAGCTCCTGACGGAGGCCTGAGGAAATGCAAGCGTTAAGTCGGTGTGCTCTGCTCTACCTGCGGCCGGCCGCATACCTGCTGACGGCTCTTAGACTCGACACAAGGTCAAGGGTACCACCGACGGGCAGGAGGAGCCCAGAGAGCACTGCCCTTCCCACCTCCAAAGGCTGTCAGCAAATTCTACTCAAACAGGAGAACTTGACCAAGCAGCTCCTGCACCCCCATTACAGCCCTGGAGCTGAAAGTTGTTACCCCATTTTCCAGGTGAGGTAACTAGGCACAGAACGTAACTGATGTGCTCAATTTAATTTCAGGAACTTGCCCGATGTCACCCACAACTACAAACTGGTAGAGCCTGAACTCAGGAATGTCTGATTCCAGAGTCTGATGGCACCTGCCCTGGGAAGCCCTGTCCTGCCCCTCCCTGCCCTGGGGGAGTCAGGCCCTCCTCTGGAATCCAATGGTGTGCGGGAAGTAAAAAGGGGCTCCTCCTCCCTGTGCACTTTCTCTGAGCCAGACACAGTACGCTCAGGATAGGCTAGGTCCTTTTCAGAGCCGCGGGGATCAATACCACTATTCAGTCCATTGCACTGATGCAAAACTAGCTCAGAAAGGTACAGTTACTTGCCCAAGGTCACATTGCAGACCAGCAGCAAAACACAAGGTGGAACTCAAAACTGCTCTGCTCACCAGCCAGTGTTTCCAGTGCCAGATGGCTCTCTCCATCATCCTGGGTCTAGATGCCTCCAGTCCAGGGTGATCTCATGGCCAGCCTCTCTGTGTTTCTCCACCAACACCACAGGCTGAGGGAAAGAGGCCACCTCTCTGCTGGCAACACTCTGAGCCCACCCTAGTCACCCACTGGCTTTTCCTGGCCCTCAGCCCAAGTAGGACCCAAATAAGGGCAAAGAACTCTGCCCGTCTCAGGCTGAGAAGAAAGAACTTGTGGTTCAGGGAGCATTCTTGGGGTTTGGCTTCCATATTGACGTCCAAAGCCCTCCCCAGGCCCACCAGCTCACCCTACTCCATACACTGAGGCCTGGGGTCGCTGCCCTCACCTGGAGGCATCAGGCCTGGAGCTCCTTGCTGCTTCCTGTGCCTGGCCTAGCCACACACCATCAGCAGCCTTCTCAGGGCACTTTCCAAGAGTGCCCACCAAGAAGCACCCTTGTGTGTGCTGGGGTCATACAGGGCACTGACACCGAGTGTGCACAGCTCTCTCCTCCCAGCTGCTGTAATCCCCGCCCTCAGGATGATGCTGGGTGCCCAGGAGAGGAAGACAAAGGGCAAGCAGGCACCTGTCTCAAGGCCTCAGGAGCTGTCACTCACTTAGCTCCCCTCACTTTGTACAAAGGCTCCATCCTTGAATGCAAGTGCCCACAAGGAAACAGGACCACACAGCAAAGCAACTGCCCAAGGCTACAGGGACGAAGTGGCAGAACTGGGGCCTGGGCTGTAGCCACCCTGCTGGAGCATGAGGGAGCGGCTGGGTGAAAGTGAGCCCACCCATATCTTCTTTCAACTAGGGACAGAGTCAAGCTCCTCCTAGAAGGGTGACACGTGGCACTGCATGCCCAGTGAGCCCGACCAGTCAGATCAGGCCCTGGAGGGCCACAAAGGCCTGTCAACTGTGTTTCACATTCTGTTCCCCTGGACCAGAGGACCCCGTTAGAGAACAGGGAGCCACAGGGGAGAGGCCAGCAAAGTAGACCCAAACGCCCTCTCCAGACCTGAACTGGTCACATGGCATTTTTGAGGGCGAGGGGGTCAGATCCTCCCAACTTCTCCTGGCAGGCAGCTGTGGAGAGACAGAGGAGATGGCCCTTGCTGGGAAGTGAGGTGGCCCTTGCTGGGGAGAGCATCCCATCAAGGATGCTCTGTGCTAAGTCTCCGCCCTGGGCATGTCATTTCATCCCACCTCCCTGACACCACAGGGTGACATCGAGCACATTATTTGGGACCATGGGTAGGAATAATCAGTGATAGAGGGGCCTCAGGTACCATGGTGAGGATCAGGCGGCCCGTGGCATCACCACACCCTCCAGCAGGCAAGCGGAAACCGACTCTGAACGCAGAAGATGCTCTGTCCATGCCCCTGCCCTGATGGGATGGCCAGCTTCAGAGGACGGCTCAGGGGGTTCTGTTTACATCTTTTCCTGAATGTTCTGCTCACCTTGATCATCTACCCAGAAGCATCAGTTCAAAATGAGGCCAGGAAAGAGGAAGAAGTCTGCGTGGCCGCACGCCTCCTGGGGCTGGCTATAGAAACCCAACTTAGGCTTCCAAACTGGAAGGAAGGGCAGGATCTTTCAAGGGAGGCTCTTTTGTTCCTCATTCCCAGGGAGAGACAGAAATCTGACGTGGGAGCGGGTGGCTGAGCAAGTGTCTCAGGGAAATGGTGCCCCACTAAGTCCAGCACCCCACCTCCCTCCCTCCACTGAGGGCGACCAGGGACCAACTGGATGGCCACTGGGGAACTTTAAACCACAGCCTCAGATGCATCATCCCACGATGGCCTGTTCGTGACGACAGCACAGGCCCCAGGGAGTGCGGCAGGCCTGTGTCTCATAGGACCCTGGAGAGACACTCATCCTCTTTGTCCAGATGAGGAAACCAAGGCCCCCAAAGGTGAGGATCACTGCCAGGATCACTGCAAGTAAGTGGCAGTGCAGGGACTAACCAGGACCTGCACGTCACCAGCTGCCACCTAGCCAAGAAAGTCAACTGGACCAATTTCTTAACAAAGAGAAGTAAGAAAAATGCAGAAGAGAAGAAGAAAGACAAATAATACATTTCTCTTCATGACACTCACTACTATCCAGAGTGGCCTCACCTCTTTGTACCATGGGTCCCCTGCTATGGAATACAGGGTGCTTTGTTTCTTCCTCCCATAGCCCAGGCCCCAGCGAACTCCGACATGCAGGAGACCCTCAGCAAACGCCTGTGGAGTGAGGAAATTCACACGACCTGCTGCTGTCTGGACCCCTTCCTAGAGACAGAGGAACAACTCACTGACAGTTACCCGACCCATCACTGCCACCAGGGTGCCTACTGCAGGCAGCAGGTGAATAGTCTGGCCAGAGAGGGCCAAGTTCAAGGTCACTCGCTTGTTAAGTTCAAGCATTCCCTCATGAGATCATTTCTTCATTCACTCAACGTATGTATGGGCACTAACCACAATTGGGCACTAACCACATTCGGGCACTGTGCTGAGCAGCCTCCTTGGGGCTTCAGCTGTCCATGTAGGAGGCAGGTCAGGGAAAGAGACACAAAACACAGGCCAGAGCAATCCCAGAAGACACATCCCCACCTGCCAAGGACACCCCTGGAGAAGGTTAAGAGTCCAGCTTGGTCACACAGACTGAGTGGGGTCCCTGCCCTGCCCAGGGTCTTTCTGTGGGGCTTTTATATTTCTGAACAAAGGTCATCCCCCACTATCAGAGATGGCACACGCAGCAGAAACACGGACAGGTGGAAAAACCAGCGTATGCAAATGATCAAAAATGCTAATGAGCATTGCAGGTGACTTTCATTTTCATCTTCTGTTTCCGTGTGTTGTCTAATCATTCTACTATCAGCCTGAGCTCTTTATGTAATGGAAGGAGCATCTCTAAAAAAGAAACACCTACTTTTAGGTTCCCATCCCTAAGAATGTCAGGCGGGGTACTAGCGGGCAGCTGCTGCCGTCACAATGGACAAGTGACTCGGGGTCCACAGGAGGAAGAACGGGCAGACGTGGCAGGTACAGGCTGGAACGCCACTTAGGCTCAGAAGGAAGGAGACGTGACACCTACATACAGGGGGGAACCTGAGAACATGCTGTTACGAGCTGGTCACAGGATGGACAGACACTGGTGAACTCCACACACGCAAGGACCCAGAGTCACCAAGTGCAGGGAGACAACACAGACGGCAGTCACAGCGGGTGGCAGGGTGGCTGTTTCATGGGCACAGAGTGGGGTGAAAAGCTCTGGCCACGCCACACTGTGAGTGCCCTGAATGGTACACTTGCGGACAGCTAAGGGACACTGAGCACAGGAGAGACTTACGAACAACTCAGAACTTCAAATGCCAGGGTGCGTGGATGAAGGACACCCTCCCAGATCTTTCCCGATCAAGGCCTGCCTGTATGTGGAGCGAAGCGAGCAAACCAGAAGCAACACTGGGGTAGGAATGGTGCCTGGGAGCGGCTCTTCCCAGGTCTCAGTCTCCCTGGCTGTGAAATGAAAACGTCAGCCCAGATGATCTCAAAGCCCCCAGAACAGACAGCGCTTGACCAGGTCTGATCCTCCTCCTGGGGTCTGAGAGCTAATTCTAGGAAGATGCTGTCAGAGGCCCCTCATGGCCCACCCTCCCTGCTCGCACCCACCCCCTCAACCCAGCCCTCCCCCTCACGCCCAGTCCCCTCCCCTCAGAGTCTGATCGTCCTACCTGGACATGAGGCTGACGATGAAGCTGCCTTCTCTGAGCCCCTCCTTCCTGCCCACACTGGCAAGGGTTCCCCCACCCCGGTCAGAGAGGTGAGGTGGACAGAACCCGAGCTTCAAGCCAGAGTGGGCTGCTTGGAGGAAGCCCTCCCTCCCCACCAGGTGACTGAGAGGGCTGGGACTGTCCTGGGCACACCCAGGCTGCAAGCAAGAACTCTCCAAGGCCTTCCTTGTCTAAGCAACACCCCCTTCATCCTTCCTTCAGCTGAACCTCGCAAGGGGGAGGAACATGAAGGGCACCAGGGTGTCCCCTGAGCTCCCAGGAGGTGCAGCAGGCCCTAGGAAGGGTACATGGGCTCAGCGGGCCTCACCTGGGCTTGAATCACTGCTCCACAACTTGCAGCCACACGACCCTGGGGACACAGGATCTCCGGAAGCCTGTCCCCTCTCCTGTAACATGGGGACACCACCATCCCAGGGGGTTGCCAAGAAGACTAGATGAGATGTGCAAGACCCTGGCCACAGCAGGGGCTCAAGGAATTGTGGATTGCACAAGGTCACCTGGCTCTGCCCTTCCCTGGCACCCAGGCCCAGCGGGGAGAGCCACCTATGCTGCCCAACAAAACCCTCAGGGAGGAGAGAGGCCGCCATGGGCACGACACACTCTGAAAAAACAAACCTGAGAATAAGAAACAGAGCCGCCACCCCACCAAACTGCCACCGGTGGTGGGAGTAATGAAGCCAACAGAAGGGAAAGTTCAACTGCATTTGTGGCATAAGAAGATGCAAATACAAAATTCAGCAGCAAAGAAATGATCCCAGCAAAACTGCCTGCCTACACCTGAAACGGCCCTGGGAACCCTCTCTCCAGTCAGTCAAACAGCACTTCGCTCCAGGGCGTGGCTAAAGGTTGGGGCCAGCTCCTACTGAAAGGCACACACAAGCACAAAACTCACTTTGGGGATCCTTCATTATCAACCACCACGGAAAACCCTTGGCTCCTCTCCCCAGTACCTGGTGGGTCTCGCCAAAGTGCTGGGGACCCACGTGAGAACCACACACTCAGAGGACACTCGCAGGCTCCAGCTGGGCTCATCAGGCAGCCTCCCCAAGGCTCAATAACAATACCAACCTTTTATGGCACAGGGACCCAGACTTCTGAATTAAAGTCAAGGCATCCAAATGCAAACCTGCCATGCCCACCTAGGCACTTTCTGGGCATATTAGTTAAGCTTAGTGTTCTTGTTAACCCTTGTCCAACAAGGATGCATGGCCATTCTGATCCTCCACTGTACAGGTCAGGCAGGTGAGGTGGCCCACGTCCACTCCGTGTTAGCTACCCCCAGTGCTGGGGCGGGGCTGAGCCCCACCTGCCTGAGCCAGCAGAAGGGCCCACTACGTGGCACCCACATCTTCAGTGATGCACCATGCCTTATCAAGGAGAGAAGAACGCTTCCAAACCTTTAAGTAAACATTTTAGGGGCAAGAAGTGCCAACCTTGAAACTCCAGACTGGGATAAAGGAAGAAATACTTCATCATCCCCAGGAAGACTAAACATGGGTCAAACAAGTACAAAAAAAGTACGCAACAAACCTGTTTCCTCGCCAGAGGAGCAAGCAGGGAAGGAAAGCTGGTCCTCACACTTAAAGTAACGTTCTACCGTCCACGTGTCCACGTGATCGCTTCCGTGTGAGGTCCCACTTCCCACTGCTGTGAAGCCTCACAGCCCTGATGGGGTTTATAACTGGGGAGAGGGAGGCCCATGAATCCCTAAGAACACCTAAATCACACACGCTAAGAATCAGAGATGCTAAGAAATAGAGGGGCTAAACTCTACCAGCCTGTCATCTTACCATTTTGCCAGAAGGAGGATCCATAGCTTTTGGCAAATTTTCAAAAGGAGTGCCTCACCCACACAAGTCTAGACCCAGGGTCCCAGAACCCCGCTCAGTAGGGAAGATTCTGTCACTGTGACATGTTGTGATAGCAGGCTCCCTGCTCATCACCCCACATGAGGATGAGGATGACACCAGGAACAGAAAGAAAAGCAAATCACTTCCCAAGCAAGTCACGTGAGAGATAAGCGGGCAGGCCAGGAGGGAAGGTGAAAGGTGACGATGACAATATAGTCCTCTGTGAGGCCAACAGCCACCTGTGAGGCCCAAAGGTGACTACGAGGCACTTGGGAAATGCCTGCTAAGTGTGCAACACACACACCAAGTCATTTCTTCCTCACCATCCTGGGACACGGGCACTGTGGCCTCCTCTCCCAGACGAGGTTCAAGGAAGTTACGTGACCCACCCAAAGTTACAACCACCAAGAGACAGGACGGGGACCTGAACCCCAATCCACGCGCTGCAGTGCAAAACCCAGGTCCTGTCCATCACACCACCTTGTGCAAACATCGACTTTCAGCCCAAAGTCGTCTCGCCACAGCTTGTCATAGTTTGTCATAGCAAGCACCCAAGGGGCTCCCTGGAGTCTAAACCTTGGGTTTCTAGCACAGACAGTGGGAGACTGCATCAAGCAGGCAATCAGGGATCCCATAGTGACTAGTGATGGCGTCTCTGGGCTCACTGGGAAGGCTGGTTACGCTAGATTGATTAGTGAAGTCTACCACAAGCCCCAGGCAAGGAGAAGCAGGAGCATCCGTATCATGGACTGGCCATCCCACCACCAGATGAGTCGCAGGTTTCCTCCAACTCTGGCTGCCTCTGGCTCCAATCATTACATGTAAAGGGGGTGAGGGGCAAACGGAGAGCAGACTCATTTTCCAACCTGAGCCACAGCTGTATTTGGCCAAACCAAAGCTGACCGCCCAGCCAGTCCAGCATACTCGGTGCCACGTGGGAGGAGTGGAAAACACCGGACTCAGCCTTCAGGTCCAACAAGACACACTGACCCAAGCCACAAGTTACAAACGCATGCTTTTGCAAAACACCTCAATGGTGAGTGCGCCTGCTCACAGGGATGCCTTCAGGGCCACCTGGCCAGACCCCTGCCCGACCTCAGCCTTGGCAAATCACTTCACCTCTCCAGGTCTATTTCCTACACTCCAGGAAGTCTTCACCAGATGGCATAACGATCAAGTACAAAAGGACATCGAGGCCCTCACAGCCGGCCCACCGCTACCAGCAGCAGCATTGCCGCCACCACGCCACTGTTTTTGGAAGAGGGAAAACGTTCAGAAGAGCCCAGGCGGGACACCTCTGCCTTTTTCCCATGCTCAGAGCCATGACCATTTGGTGGCCAAGTGCTGCAAGGGGAAGAAGACCCGGAAACAACTCCATCCTCCCCGCGCTCCTGGTGTCACCAAGGTCCCGGGAGGAAACAGATGGCGGACACAAAGTGGTGTGCTCCGAGGAAATCTTAACAAAAGGTCTGCAGACTGAGGTACGGGAGGATAGAGGGAGAGGCTTCTCCTACCTGGGTAACCAACTGTCCCGAACTCGGGGGTTTCCTGGGACACAGAACTCAGTGCGAACCTCAGGCCGTCCCAGGCAAGTCAAGACAGCTGCTCCCCTGCCTCTCACAAGTGTACCTCCCACTAGTCACACAAACCTGGGTGGAGGGTGCCCATGGCAGTTGTGCTGAGACGCTGCCCATCCCCAGGGGAGCTGGTCCAGGACCCCACTGGCTCCCTCCTTCCTCGTCTCCCACCAGGCTCTCCGCCAGGCCCACCCAGAGCCAGGGCCTGGACACTGCTGATGAAGCCAGCAGTGCAGGTCCCCAGGGAAAAAAGGAACGGAGGGTGTGGTCCAGGCGAATGTAGGGACAGAACAGCTACAGGGACCGGGGCCACCCTGGACACCACCTCTCAGAAACCTCCAAGTGGGGTCTGGTGGGGACTCATGGCTCCCAGTCCTCACCCAACAGACAGGAAAGGACCTTCCGCCCACCAGGAAGAGCGCCCTAGTATCAGTGCTCCACAAACCCACTGTGGCGGATGGCTTGGATCTCAGCATTCAAACGTGGCTGGGCAGGGCTGGAGGAAGAAGCCCCTGGTGGCAACAGAGATCTGGTGACGGGCTGAGTGTGTAACAGGCTGACACACACGGCAAGCTGCGCCCAGAGAGGGCAGCTTCCTGGGCTGTCAGAAGCAGGTGCTCTGGCTGTGGTGGGCCCAGGTGGGGGATCCAAGGCAGAAAGCAGGCCCGGATGGACGGAGCGGGGTCCTGTGCAGACACGGGTGCCGAGCAGCTGCGAGCAGTTTCCCACACTGCTATGCTCAGACCAGGCCACCGCTCAGATCCCACGCGTGTGTCAGGGGCAATATCGTTTAGAAAATAAAAGCAACTTTCAATTCTGTTTTTAAATCATATTTTCCAAGATCAAAATCTTATTTTCCAAGCACTGCTGCTGAAAGCTGAGGTGAAACCACCAATAATACCTTAATGCTCCTGATGGCAGGCTCCATCCTCTCAAGTCAAGGACTTGGCAGCTGGGGTTAGGACTAGGCCCGGGGGCCATTCCAGGCTCCAAGACCTGGAGTTGCAGCATGTGGTCACAGCGACACCCTGCAGGAGCCTGCCTTAACTCCAAGGCCACCAAACAGGGCAGGGTCTCCCACTCAAACAGAGACTTTTCTCTCTCTTCACAGCCTGGGTCCCCAGTGTTCCCCATTTGAAGGTCTGTACACTCCCCAAAAGACTCTCAAACACCATCAGGAAGGAGAGTCAGCCCTACCCTAATTCCATCCCCTCCCTACAGCCCCACCCTAGTTTCTCCCCCTCCCTACAAATGCTGGCCACGAAGGAACTGGCGTGCAATCCCCCCCACACACACCGGTTTTAGGTGTATGGGTGGTCATCGCTGGCCAGCTAAAAATAAAGGCTCACCGGGAGTGGTGGCGCATGCCTATAATCCAAGCGACTTGGGAGGCTGAGTCAGGAGGATCGCGAGTTCAAAGCCAGCCTCAGCAACTTAGCGAGGCCCTTAGCAACTCAGTGAGACCCTGTCTCTAAATAAAATACAAAATAGGGCTGGGGATGTAGCTCAGTGGCGAGTGTCCCTGAGTTCAATCCCTGGTTCCAAGAAAAATAAAAAAAAATAAAATAAAGGCCCCTTTTGGCTTTATGTGATTGGCTTGGACGATCTTGTTTTTGTCAGGTATAATAAGACGACCTCCAAACCCCGCCTTGAGGCTCAAGATCCCACGGGAAGTGGGCACAGGGTGAGCGCTATAACACAACAGAGGTGGCAGCAGGACTGTGACAGGGATGGAGCTGTGGGGGCAGGGGTGGGTCACTGGGAGTGATCAAAGGTAGGGGACGCTGGGAGTCTTGGCCCCACCACACCAGACACAAGGGAAGGGGTGGATTCTGCGGCCCGAGTTTTCACAAACCCTCCAGGCCAACGCTGAAGAGACAAGGTGACTACAGTAGGGGCATGAGCTCCCCGTTCTGCCAGGGTGGCTGCTGGTGGGGGTGACGATGGCAAGCTTGAACTCAGTGATTCTCACACAGAGGCAAGGTGGCCCCTGGGGACATGTGGCAACATCCACTGACTGGCTGTTACACCTGTGGGGAACTGTGTCCTGACATCTAGGGATGCTGTTCACCATCCCACAGTGCACAGGGCAGAGCCCACTGTCCACGGGGTCAAGAGAGCCCTCAGCTAGTTAGCGTACAACCGCTGAGCCCGTACTAAGTGCTCAGTAAGGGACACGGCATTAGAGACCCCGAGATGCGCTGCATCCATGCGCGCATGCACTCTAGGGAAGGAGCAAAGATAACTCCACCCCAAGTTAACAGGGGCGACTTCTGGGGGGCAGGGCTAGGGGAGAATTTTTCCTCCTTTATTTCATGAAATCATCAGAATCATGGTGCATTATTTTTGCTGTCTTACAAGTGGAGAGGTGAACAGCTGGTAGGAAGATGAGATAGGAGCAGGCCCCCCAGGCCACCCAGCTGGGGAAGCAAGTCCCACTCTAACCAGGACAGGTGGCCCTTAAAGGCCTCTAAGGCAATGGAGAGGCGGTAAGTGTGCCAGAGCTCAGAGGCAAGGGACAGACTTCCCCCAAACTTCCCCATGGCTCTTCAAAGGCAGGTCTGCAGCAAGATGGATGAACTCCTGGTACTGGACCCCAGGGAGGCCGGGTCCCCTGGGTAAAACCCTCTGCTTGGTCCATAGCTCCCTCTTCCGCAAGAGCCTGCTCTCAGCACGGAGACACCAGGCCCAACATGAGGCCTTTCTGACATTCTGCTCTTGAGTCTCCAAACCCTGCCACCGGCCACATGCAGTCATTGTACTCAGGGCTAGACAGCCCTGGAACACACAGCTCCGCCCTTGCTCATGAGCAAACAGGGACTTCGCAGGATTCTACGCGCTTACCACGTGAAGGTTCAGGACGGGCCTGGCACACAGGGAGGGCTATATGGGTGTCAGCTGTCATTCCCACTGCCTTGCTGGAAATTCAGCATTGCTGCCACAATCCTGTGGGATCACTGCAGCATTTGGAAGCCACTGGCTTTGGGTTCCAATTTTGTACCTTTAAACTCTAGAAATCTCAGTTTCCCCTCCTAGCACATGGGGATGAGGTAGTAATTAAATGCACAAATTTGGTTAAGGAACCCGAATGGCTGGAGGAAGTGATCATTATTACCCTGGGTCATCCTCGCTCCTCCTTGGAGGTGCACATCACTGGGCTATCCGACCTATTGAAACCCCAAGCCCTGCAGCCACCTCTTTTGCTTTCCTGCCCCTGAAGCAAGCCTCAGTCGCCAGGTCACAAAACATGAACCAGCCAGAGCAACACACATCAACAAGTCACAGTTCCCCTTTCCACAGGACAGCCCTGCCCCCACTGCCACCACCCCAAGCACTTCCTCCCTGCAGACACAAAGCCAAGCGCGCAGACACAAAGCCAAGCGCCACCCCTGCATCACCTGCTGGTGTCCAGCTGTCTCCTGGCCTGGGTCACAGCCCACTGGGATCACCATCCCAAAAGTCCAGGCCTATTCTAAACCAGCCTTGAGGACAGGAAGGTGAGAGAAGGGAGCCCTGGGGGCCAAGAGTGAAGCGGATTCCAACACTGGAGGCCCCTGGTGGAAAGCCGTCAGGACGCGCCAGGACTGCCACTGTGACTTCACAGGCTGCAGTAGGGGGCCGGGAATCCATGGGCCTGTGTCCACACGGAGGCTGGCTGTGCACACCACATCCAGGAAACCATGCTGAAGATGCTACTGCATGCTCTCCTTCAGTTGGACCACAGCCCTGGATCAAGGGAGAGGTGTGACATGCCTGGCACAAGAGCCAGAGAGGCACACAGGGCACGAGGAGCGGGCAGAGATGTCAAAGTGTCTTTCTCCCTGTGTGGCCTCTCCCTGGAGGGCTCTCCTGGCCAGGCAACAGAAGGTCTCATTTGCCTTCACTCACTCATCCATTCACTCACTCTTTCATCCAAACAGTGTCTGCTGAGAGGCACTGCCTCCGTTTCCCCGTCTGTAAAATGGAGAGAGTAAGGTATCTTATGGGATTGGAGGGCTCACCAATGTAGCTGCCAAGAGCAGCACCTAGTAGTAATCACACACAGTGGCCATTGTGTGGTCACTACTATAACTGACCACCGAACCCTGGGGACTCAGAGATCCCTGAAGCTTCCATGCAGAGGCATCCTTGGTCTCTCCACATGGTCAACCACCATGGCCCTGCAAGTGGTCATCAGGCCCTCCCTGCTCAAGTGAATGCAGGTAGTCCCTGAACCACCAGGTGAGCATCGGCAGACCTGGTCATCTACCACTCTCACACCCCGATGGTGTGCACCACTGGATAACGGCGCAGCCTCCCAGAGCTGGCGAGGCCTCTGTCCTTCTGCCCCGATGGTGTCTCTGCCCATCCCACCTGTGACCACCACCACCATCCCATCTCCACCAGTCTCAATACCACCTCTGTCCACCCAGATGAGCCTCTCCTACGAAGGCATTCCATGCCCAGGACGGCATTACTTCCTCCCCACAAAGAGAAGGACAAGGCACAAACCTGAGGACATGTGCTCCGCCCTGCAGCACGTTGTGATTTGTAGTCACCCCCCCTTAGCTGCGAGCCTGCTGGGAGGGAAGACCTTGCCTGACTTAGCCAGTGTAGCACTTGGGGGCACCGCTCTGCAGGCAAGTCCTGGTGTTCCATTCACACACACGTGCCCCGACAAAGACTTGCCACTCACTCTCCAACTCCAGGCCTCTGAACTCCCTAGAAAACTCACAAAAAAATATCTGGCAAACACTTAATGGCCAAGTCCGCTTCCATCCAACTCAGATGTTTCTGCAGGAGGCTGAAGTAATTTCCACCTCTCCAACAGACGCAGTACATACGCTGACACACACGCTCAGGAGCATGGGTCACACCTGGCTGTGACTCCCAGCTCCCCCACTCCCAATTCCCCCAGAGTCTCCGTCATGGAATCTGTCAAATGGGAATAATGCTCACCCACGAGATTGCTCTGAAAACGAAACGACACCGCGCCTGGTGCACACGGGGCAGGTGAGCAACAGGGCTGTAATCCTGACGCGGAGCCCCAGGCCTTGCGACAAATTCTTACCCTCTTGAATGCCCCACCAGAGAAGGCTGCAGACATTCCCTAGTCTCAAGCTAGTGCTAGAGGCCAGACTCGTTGAGTCCCAGCTGGGCAAAGCCGGGTGAATCAGATGAGTCTAGACCCCGGATGCTTGGAACCCAGTTACTGACAAAGGGAGCTAGCTGGGTTTTAGAAGTTTTGCTGGGCTGTGTAATTTAAGAGCCTCTTAAAGCACCACTACAAAGGTATTCTTCCCGATTTACTGGGAGGGAGCCAGGTTTTTAAAAAGAAAGAAAAAACACCTAACAGAGCACAAGGATGGAAACCTTCTGGGGCAAAGGGCTGCCCCTGCACCAAGTGCAGTCCAGATGTTCATGAAGTTTTCTTTAGACCACAGCTCCCAGAGAATAGCAGGAGGGAAACCAATCAGAGGGCACTTACGGCATGCCCAGCACGTTAGGGTAATATCTAAGTTCCATCCAGCCTCAGGGCCTTTGCACTCGCTGCTCCCTCTACCTGGAATACTCTTCCCCAGGTCAACGTCACAAAGCAGCAGGCTCCCAGTGCCCCCTTGCCTAACACCTGCCCTCCTGGCTTTCCCCATGGTCACTCTCACCACAGTCTGTGTTCACTTGCTTAGCCATTCACTGTCTTCCAAGTGCCCCGGACAGTGGTGCTGACCTGCTGGAGGCAGGCACGAGCAACCTGCAGCCTGACCTCCCTTGACCCTGACACCAAGTCTAAAGGAAATCCCTATAATCTTCACCTCCCAGATAAGGGCAGGGTTTGGGTGACCTGCCCAAGGTCACCATCTGGGAAGTCAGAGGCTGGACTGAAGCTCACCTGTGTCCTCCCACAATCCTCGGCCGGTCTGCCATCTCCTCCCACTACCTCACTGACACCCTGCACCAGTAACTGCTTCACGGTGGTGGGATAAAGAAGCGGCTCCTGAAGATGGGAACCAACTCCAGCCCCAGAAATCTTCGCTGTGATGCCCTTTGCCTCGATAGGCACGCAGGCACCGCCCCCTGTAGGTGCCGGCACGCCCACCCGATTCCACGCCCCGCACTATTTGGGGCTCTGCTGGCCTAAGCAAAGCTCCCCTGCGGAGTGTGCACAGTCCCCTCAGCGCGGCTGACACACTGGAGCTTCCTCACCAGGCCGAGAGTGGGGAAGAGAAACTCTCACTTCCTCCTCCTCCCAGGGGCCAACCAGCCTGGCTTCCACCCTGGGCAAAGCAGGAAGTCCAGGGACAAAAACGATGCTCTCAGGTACAGCAGCTCAGACCCTTGCCCTCAGGGTGGAGGTCACAGTCCTTGTGAGAGTCCCAGGTTCACCTGTGTTCAGGTGAGCAAGCTCTCCCTTCCCAAAGAAGCAAGCAAAGGTTAAAATTATCAAAATAGGAACAACTGCACTAAGTAAAAATGCAGGTGCCTTGTTGGAAATAACACACAACTAGGCCTAACGTCAACGCCCATCAATAGGGGATGGCACACCCACTCCACAGCAAGCCTCAACGTCGGAAAGTTATGCAGCTGTCAAAAAGGAGACAGCAGCTGCATGTACTCCAATCTGAATGATCTCTACATACAGCGTCCAATGAACGGTAACTGCACGTGCTCAGAACAGTCAGCAGGACACACAAGAACAGGGTTTGGTAACAGCAAGGAGGGGTTTTAGAGACACAGAGACTATTTGACTGTACTGAATATGCATACAACCGCAGCGATTGGGGTCAGGGGTGTTTTTTTAAGAAACTAGCCTGTACCCCTGAGGAACTTTTCTTAAACTGCTTGCAACCATCTCAGTCCTTTCATTTATAGAGATCTGCTCAACACCCCTAACTTTCCCCAATGCACGGTCCCTCGGGAGGCTCTTCTCTGGAGACTGGCCA
Source organism: Glaucomys volans (assembly GCA_020662805.1). Classification (NCBI taxonomy): domain Eukaryota; kingdom Metazoa; phylum Chordata; class Mammalia; order Rodentia; family Sciuridae; genus Glaucomys; species Glaucomys volans. The sequence continues at coordinate 194,387 of JAJEJO010000244.1, read as the reverse complement.
TTTTTAAATAGCAATAATCTCTTCCATTTGTAGAGAATCTCACAAAGCTTTCAGGAAAAGTAGGAAACCAGGAGTTGGAATGTGGTTCAAATGTCCCAAACTACTGTGTGCTAGCTGTCCTAGCAGGTGGTCATTTGAGTTCTCTGTTGTACAGCAAACCCATAACCAAAGCAGGACCGTGGCCTACAGACGGAGAAGAGTCCAAGCCCATCAAGGGAGAGTAAGATGTGAAAGTCAGGCAGCCAGGAAGTGGGAACCTCAGTCCCGGCCCAGCACCACGTGAGCACACAGCCCAAGCCTGTTCTGCCCCACGGTAGGGACGCCCCACATGGCTGCCTCACTTAATCTCATTCAATCCTTGAATCAAAGGCATAACTGGCCCATCTCAAATAGCCATTCCAGCAAAACACCTGGGGGGTCTTGGCTGGCCCACAGAGGTGGCCAGCCTACTGTCCTCTGCCAGTGCAGGGACACTTCTGGGGACGACTTGGCCACTAGGCTTCCCCTGAGCTTTGCCCCAGACAATCCCCCTGCCAAGGGAGGCACCAAGGAGCAGAGAGGACCCAGCCATCTGGGGCCCCAGCTGGCCACACCCTGCCTCCCTGGCAGGCTGGCAGGAAGCAGGTCACTCAGTGAGGAACCCACTACCTGGACTGGTGCACCACTGCTGCCCCCAGAAAGGGCTTCGGTCCTAAAATGCACTCTCTTACTACAGCCTGGGAAGGGAGACCCCAGTGGCCAGGGACAGAGAAGTCTAATGTTGGGCCTCTCCTGCTCCACACCCCCATCGCCAATCCGACAAGTTATCTAGGAAACAAATTTGATGAACTCCAAAAGCTTATGACCAAAAACACTGTTTGTTTACTAACTGTCATGAAAAACACCAAACACACCAAGAAGGGAGGACAGGCATATGTGGCAAAAATGAAAAAAATTCACACGCGTGTGCACACAGGTGGGTTCCAGGATCGGTGGCTCCTCTGGAGGGCAGATTTTAATACTCAAGTAGAAACCACAGCATCTGGACCTTCAACGCAGCTCAGATCTGACACACAGTAGGTCTCAGTAAGCATTTGCTAAACAAAGTCCACGGTCAGAGGACAGATGCTCCCCTTGCCCCCCCCACCCTGAGACTACCCGACTAAGGGAACCAGTGGAATGCAGGTGGCTTGTCTGCCTGTCGCTGACGAGATGCCCAGAAGCATTTCAGTCCAGCAACGGAGAGGCGAAAATTTAAGAACCAGCCATGGGTGAATGCAGCTTGAGGACAAGGAATACCACTGTCACTTCTGCCCCAACCCTGCAAGGAAAGGACTTTGGGATTAGACCCCCCTTCTGAGACCCTGTGTGCCATGTTTTTTAGAAAGTAAGATGAAATCAAAGGTAAGCAGCCTGCTGTGCTTTGGCGGTGCAGAGGAAACAAAGACCAGACAAAGCCCTCCGCCAGCGGACAAACACGTTCAGCAGGTGATCAGGCAGCCAGGGACCAGGACCGCAAAATGGATTCTGGTGTTGCTGAGGGCGACACTGATACAGAACTCCTGGATGCTGATTACAACCCACCAGTGAGGGCCCAGGGGCTGGAAGTGTGGATGCAAAAGGGAATGAGGCACCACATCCAGAGCAGGGTGGGCGGGCAGGCCCTGTCTATGAGGGTCGAGGGTCGCCAGGGCCTCGCCAACTCCCCTCCCACATCAGCCTGAGCTTCCTCCTTTGTTTACGAGCCTTCAGGATCCAAAGTCTCCAAGCACAGGGCGCATCAAACCTGGGTGCCTGTCACAAGACATGTCGGGCACACTGTTGGCTCTGCAATGATTTAATCAGTAACCAGCCCGAGAGACCAGGCACAGGGCAGGCTGTGACCCGACCCACAGAGGGCAAAGTTTACAGCCAGGCCAGGGGACCAGGGGAGGGGCACCAGGTCCCACAGCACCAGCATTCCATTTCAGTCTCCCCAGCATGGAACCAAGGAGGTCCACACTAGGGGTGTGCCCCACGAAAGTCCCCAGAATGATAGGACTGGCAGCCCCCACCAGCTCGCACCCAGCCTAACGCAGCTGTGGTCCAGGAAACCTGGTCTTTAGTGCTCATGACTCAGTCAACTGGATCCATGTAGACAAACTCCGCAGACAGTTTGGGGAAAAGAGTGCATTTGGTTTGTTTACTGGTTTGAATGCAGATCAATCATTCTGGGTCTGTTCCTGAAGCCCACACAATTACCTGGATGATTACCAAATGGTTCTGACTTGGGCTTCATAATAGGCCACATGCACTCCTTGGGAGAATACAACCCTACGTGCAACATACCTGACCTCCGGCGGCTCCAGGCTAGCAGGGACCCCTGCAAAGCCACAGGGCTGCACAGGGTTTTGTTGGAGTGAAATGCACTCAAATTCACCTTTGTTTCATTTGGGCTAAAATTTCTCAATAGAGCGCTTGGACGCAATATAAAATGCAGACAGATTACATAATGCCCAGGCCTCTGGGAAACCCCACAGGGGCTCCTGCGCTTCCCGAAAGCCTGGACACCAACCAGGTGTTTCACCACCAACAAGATCCCCGGTGGCATTCCCAGCCCACCTCTGCCCTGGAGGCTACTGCTTCAGCTTCCCTGCTGGTCTGCAGCGCCCCACCACCACACTCACAGGCCCTGAAGGTAGGGGGAGCCTTGGACCTCACTGGAGCCCCCCATGGAGCAAGAGCTAGACTGAAGGATGCCCCGCCCACAGCATTTGGTGGAGAAAGGCAGTGGAGAGGGGACAGTGCCAGCCCACTGGCTCTTCTTCCCAGTTCCTCTTCCCACATTTCCCAATGCCAGGGCAAGGCTCCACCAAGACAAAACTTGTTCCATGGAGAACCCTGAGTCCCAATACTGGAAATCACAGGTGCTCTTCAGGAAGGCATGAGCTAGCAAGGGTGCCAGCACCTTGGCTGGCCACGGTGGGCAAGGGGCCTCTGGCTGCTTAAGAATGAGGCACAGCTTCAGTCCCTCTTGCTTTCCTCGCCCTCTCAAACGTGCCTCTTGAGCGACCAGGTTGAGCTGGGGGCCTCTGGCCTCCAGAGCTGGCTTCCCCCAAACCAGGAAGACCAGCAGCAGAGCAATCAATACCCCTGGCTTCTCCAGGGCTCGGCCTGCCCTTCCCACGGCAGGTCACCTCCGCTCAACTGTTGTCCTCTTGCCCTCGACCTCCCTTCGTTCTGAGGGTGGCAGGAAAAAAAGAACGAAGCTCAGTAAAGCCCACCAGCCAGGTGAAAATCCTGAAGCCAGACTTCAGAGCCCGGGCAGGGGAGGCCACCAGGGCCTCCGGAGTCTGAAACCCTCCGCGCTGGCAAATTTGAGGAAGCTCTCCCTCCATCAAATGAAAGGCCAAACACTGAGGCCTGTGGCTCGAGGCAGGTTTGAGAGCACGCAGCAGCCTGAAGCAGGACCAGGCCGCCCCACGGCAGCCAGGGAGCCTGCCTGAGAAGGGAGTCTGCAGACACTGCACCAGCTGCCCACGGGGAAGGAAAAAATAGGTGTTCTAAGCACGCTGGACCCAAAATTCAGAATAAAAGTCCATGTGTGTTTCAACTCTCTGGGGGCTGGGCTGGGGGGCAGAATCAGGAGTAGGAATCTTGGGCGAACTTTTCCCCCTCCCCATTCCTCGGAGCATGTGTCATGGCCTGTGACACACTGCCAAGGGAACATGGATGCCTGGGGAAATGTCTACACACGCTACACGCTTGTGACATGCCATGTAAGCGACACCCTGTTTCCTGGCTGGGCTTTCTGGCACAGGTGTGGGCAGGCGCTGGATTCTGCCCCCTCCCACTGTGCTTAGTAAACAGGATTCCAGCTGCCCTGGGGGGAGTGTGCATTCTGGGCAAGACTAGACCCCCTCTCCCAAGAGGATGGGACCCCCACAGCCAAGCTCAGGCCAAGTCAGAGCCTGTATTTGAAACTGTCCTTGTTTGAAAACACAAAGCATCCTGTTCAGGCTCCTACCACCACCCCTCTCCCCGCCTGAGCCCACCACAGCTGTCTTTCTCCAGGAAGAAGGCCACCATTTGCAGATTCGATTTCAAAAGGAGATCTGTGGATTCTCCTCTCCATCTCCTCAAGCTGACCGGGCCCCAGGCACACAGTGAAAAACAATAACAACAACAAAATAGGTCCTCCAGCGACAAAACACACGCGCACACACTCCACGGACAATGCACGCCCAGCTTCCACCAGGACTTGACCCCCGGCTGAGAGGTTCCAGGACGGGGCCCCCTCCCCCGCCACCCTCCCAATGTGCGAATGAGATTTTCAGAAAGGGAAGCACCCAGCTTTGCCTGCCAGCCCGGGCAGGAAAAGAATAAAGGACGGGCAACGCGAAGGAAGGGCTGGTTTTCTGGGACTCCTCTGGGTCTGGGGGCTTTAAGGGTCTCTTCCCCCCCCCCCCCCGCTTTACGTTGGGGTGTTTTGTTTCCCCTGAAGCTCGGATCCAGATGGGCCACGGGTTTCCAGAAAGGGAACTCCACCACCCTCAGGGCCCGGC
>JAJEJO010000244.1:178898-189464 GCA_020662805.1 Glaucomys volans | reverse complement strand
GAGGGAAGCGGAGCCCCCGCGACGGCCCAGGGGCGGCCAGGTGCTGCAGGGGTGGAGGCTGGACCACTAGACAGTGCTCTCTGGCCAAGGCTGCCCACCGGGCTGGCCAGATGGCGGCAGAGGATAGCTTCTTCCAGTTGAAAATGTCCCCTGAGTTATGCGGAGATGACCCCACACTGTCCTGCCTCAGGCTGCCCAACTCTGCAGGCCTCGCCTCCTCTTGGCCTTTGACTGATGTCTGCTGGCCTTGGCCTTGGTGTCCTCAGACCTTCAAGGGACAAGCGCCCCAGCCTTCCTCCTTTGCCCAGGACCTCCCAAAGCCATCCTGGTCACCCCTCCTCTGCCCTCTCTCCAGGTAGCTTCAGCTTCTTCAACCCTAACCCCTGAAGGGGACCTGGCCCTCACCTCTGAGTCCACAGCCCCACAGCAGCCAGGGAGAGAATCATATTACAAGGGCCTTTGTGGAATGAACCACCGCATCACCAACTCCAGCTTGAAAGCACAAACACTCCCTTTCTGTCATCACATGGAGCCCCAACTGAGGCCACACAGCCACTGCTCAACTCTGCAGCCAGCCCTTCTCACCTCCACAGCCTCCTGCAGCTAACACCATCACAACCTCCACATTTTGCCTTCATGGTAAGCGAAGGTGCCTCTGTCGTTAACACATGAGTGTGTGCAGCACGTGTCGAATTGCATCAGGAATGCTGCACAGTGTCCACAGCATCCCCGAGGTGGAGACTGTTCACGCCCTCTCTCCCAAGAACAGCCAGCCAGGGTAGGAGTGGGTGGTGGAAGGCAGGTCACAGCCTGCATCCCTCGCCAAGTAAGACTCATGTCCAGCTAGCCCAGCAGTTGGGCAAAGCTGTCTCTGCCCTGGGAAAAGCACTTAGCTTACAGCATTAGAAGTTCATCATCTTCCCACAATTTGCTGGCATTTCCTTCAAGTTATGAACTTCAACATACTTGAGAAAACCAGCAGGCAAGAAGGGTCAAGCACCAGACCCCAGCTGCTGACATGGATTTGGTGGTGGGAAATGGTCGGTGCCAAGAAGCCCCAAGTCCCGTTAAGGGGTTAGGCCATTCCTTCCGACCTTTATTGCCATCCCGCTGTGCGCCAGTTGCGGGTCAGGCATGGCGTATTAGCAGCAATTGCTGTGATAATTGCACTGCAGTTGACTGAGACCTCTCATATGCTGAGGATTTTGCTTGCACATGTTATATTCTCACAGCAACATAGGTGCTGTTGTTATCCACTCTTGCAGATGAGGGTACAGAGAGCTTCAGTGACTTGCCCAAGCTCACTGAGGTAGTTAGGGTTGGGCCCAGGTTTCTTTGGCTCCAGAGCCCATGACTTAACCACAAAGCATGGGGCTCAGGGTCCCAGACAAAGTAAAAACAATGGCTGCAGTGTGCTCAGGCTACAAGGACAGAGAGGGGACGCCTAGCCAGCCAGGGGTAAGAGTGGCACCAGGGTACATATCACTACTCCAAGAGATCGTCAGGGGTCAGGTAACGAGGACAGGAGCTCCAGAGAAAGGGGATGACCCACAAAAAGGCAACGAGGTAGTAGAATGCTTGGCCTGTCCAGGACACTCATTGCCATAGTGAGCAAGGTGCCCAATGGAGTTCACAGGCAGGGCCCTGAAATGCAGGCCCAGGGCCCAGCACAGTGCAGAGGGACCACACGGACCATGCAAGAGAGTGACTTGGACATGGCATCTTCAAAAGGTCAATGCCTGTGGTTCGGTGTGGTTCAGGGTTGCCAAGGAGTGGTCTGGAGTTGGGGAAGGCACAGGTACCCAGGAGGGAGGTGATGGAGCCACTCAAAGTCACCAAATGGGGAGGTCTGGTGGTAGAACAGCTAATGTCCACTTTAGGGATATGCGTGGACCTTCTCCTATTCAAAGTCCCACACTCCAGCAGAAGAGGAAATTAACCAGGATGCACAGGATCCTCGATTGCTTTCAGTGCATCCCTGACCTCCCTCCTCAATGCCGCTTAGGAACAGCAGTTAATAAACAAACACTAAGCAGGAACATGACAATGATGTCCACCACCCAAATGCCAGGTCCCATGAGGCTGGAGGCGCAGTATGCTCCCTTTTCTCCCAACCAGCCCAGGAGGAAGGGATTATTATGACCCCCATCCCAAGAGTGAGGCCCAGAAAGGATCAGGTAACAACAGGGACCCAGCCAGAATTTGAGTCTGAAACTCCATTTGACCCCAAATTCCACATATTTTCTACTCCTCTGCCAATTTTGGAAGACATTGCAGATGTCTTCCTTCATAATGTTTCCTGAGCGGGCATTCAGGAAGAAAGGATTGAGTTCAATCATGTCATCTTTAAATGATATTTCTTGTCTTTAGTTTAAAATAGGTAAAATGGAGCCTCCAGAATATTGCAAGAAGACAAGTTCCTTGAAGGCAGAAACCAGGAGTCCTGGTCAGTGTTAGTGCCAGTTCAGAACCTGGAGGTAGTCAGGACCCGATAAATAAGACACTGATTGATTGTCAAGGTCATATTTACCATGGAGCTCAGGAAAGTGCCGGTCCCAGGACTAGCCTATAGACTGCCATATGAGATGGAAGGGCTTTGGTACTCAGTCTGTGATGGTCCCCAGCCTCTTAGACTGAGACTCAGGTAAGTCATTGCCTCCCGGATTACTGCCTCCACCTGTCTCTGGTGACTGACCTAGGAATGAATCTGAGTCCCGCCATCTTGATCCCAGGAGTTTCCCAGCCCATCAAGGTTCCATGAATGGGTCACGCGTCCAAGTTGTCCTCGGTGCCACAAGAGTCCACTGGTGAACTGACCGTCCCAAGAATTGTCCAGGACCCTCCAGTGTCCCTCCCAACTTGAGAGGTTTACAGAGCCATAGGAAGGCACAGAGTTCATGCACCCTTCCCTCTCTATTAAGGAATTTGATGAGGTGGCAAAGTTCCTGTGGGAGAGGAAGGCAGTGGAGCTGATGGCCAGGGCCAGGCTGAGCCCCTCCTTCAGCAGCCACACCTGCATATGAGTGTCCTCCTCACGGTTGTCTCCAGCGGCGATCCCTGCCGCCTTTACCTAGCGCCCTCCTTGCCCCACCCATCATGAAATGGTGCATGAACCCCAACACACTGTACCCACCAGGCGGGCAGGGTTCACTGCAGTGTTGCTCATCGTGGTGTCCAGTGGTGTGCTGGTCAATGTTTAACAGCGGGCTGAAAAAGAGAAAAGCCCTAATTTATACCTGTGTCAATTTCCCTGGTGCAGATCTTCCCACTGTACATGGCTGAGCATGGAGTTAGGAAGAGATAGACCCCACTCTAGAACATACTATAGGCCAGGGGTCAGCAAACCACAGCCAAAGGACCAGACCCAGCCCCTGGACTGTGAAGCCTACAGGACTTACCACCTGGCCATTTTACAGAGAAAGTTGGTGACCCCTACAAGAGACATAAATAACTCCTAGACTAGAGATACCAGCAAAATGTAGTATGATAATTAGGAGGTGTTGGGTTTTATTACCTTCCTAAAGATGTGTTATTTAATTGCAAATTTATATAATTTTTTTTAACAGCTAATTGACAACCCGCTTTCATAATTCCTGAAAAGTTCCAACAATCCACAGTCATGAGCCAACATAGGTCAGCTCCAACACGTGCTGTTTCCCTGGGGCCTGCCCTGACCAGATGCAGAGGGATTGTCTGTTGAATGGCTGTCTAACTAACTGCAGGGAAAATGTTCTAACCCCTGCACGATGTTGTCCAGTTTCATTCATTCTTTTTTGTGGGGTGGCGTACTAGGGATTGAACCCAGGGTCTGTGCATTCTAGACAAGCTCTCTGCCAATGTCACTCATTCATTCTTCCATCTCATTCCACTAATACCTATTTATTAGCACCTCCCTGAGTGCCAGGAGCTTTATCAGGGGCCACAGCTCCAACACGTAGATGTTGCCTTTGTGGAGATCACAGCCAAGTCGGGAATCCAGACCCCAAATCACGTCCCCCCCCCAAAGAAGTATGCCAAGAAGAAAATAAATCCCTGTTCTTCCCTTACACAGCCATGTGTATCCGTGGTTGCTTTACTCTAAAGTGGGGTCATCGCAGTACCTTCATCTGGATCATAGCGATTCCATGAGAATCAGTGTCAGGCTCTTCCCATTTTCCATAAGGTCTAGCCACTTCACATCCCCACTGTTATTTTAGAAGCTGTGTTGACACAGCCCTGATGACGGACCTTCACATGGTCGGCTTCTCTGAGTCTTGCCCATTTGCCCAGCACTGGGGTGTGGCCATTCCAGATGCAGCATCTCTCAGGGTCGAAAGCAGTATTTCTGACCTCAGCACTATTAACATTGTGGATACATCAGGCTTAGTGGCAGGTGACTGCAGAGTGTGCCGCCCCCAGGTCCATCCTGTGAGTCCTGGGCTGGGGAGTCATACTGTTCCGCTGGCACATGGTGCCCTCTCCTCAGATGCCTTGGACAGGGGCTGGAAGCAAAGCTGCTCACAGCCGACTATGAGGCTGGAGAAACGCAGGTCCTGTAGGAGGGAACCATGTGACCTGCTTGAGGTTGTCATTCTGAACCTGTTTAATGGCCTGAGGCCTGTGTGCAATAAAATGTCAGACACCGAATGCAGGCAACAAAATCCTTTGTTCCCGAGTGGTCCCAGTTTCATAGTCACCCATGGTGCTGTGGCTTTGGAGGAATTCTCTAGAAGCCCCATCTGAAAACTCTATCCCATAATGACATCATCCAGGAGTGCATTCCTGAACTTCATTTTTAACAGGCATCAGATATGAGCACAACAGAACACACACTCTGTACCAATGGCATTTAATGTACTGATCAAATAATAAAATGTGCTTATTTTTCTCCCAGCATAAAGAGAAGAAGCCTGTTTTCTTCCCAGAGTCTGCAAACATCCTCCTCCCCCTTCTCCTGGGCTGATGCGAGGCCAGCGTCATTTTCTAGGCTCTATCAGTGAAGAGGGAGGACAGGAGAGGGCTGGAGGCTGCCTTCCTACGTAGCAGCCTCTGGAGTGGGTAGCCCAAGGATGACCCCACTGTGTCCCTCCCACCCTCTCTGGTTTCAGGGGGCAAACGGGTCAACAAGGGAACAAGAGAGCCGTCTTCTCCCTCTTTCCTTCTCTCTTTCCTTCTTTCATCAAATAATGAAATCTGGGATTCATTTTTTAAAAAAGTATTGCAGAGGGCTGAATGTTGATCTGGAGCTAACATTTCTCACAAATGATTTATCAATCGATCAATCGATCAATCGATTGATTGATTTACTTACACACACCAAAACTTTAACTGTGGTTATGTCCACCGGAATTACAGGTGATTCTGTTTCCTTTTTAAGTCACTGTTACTGAAGTATACTTTTACATGTAATAAAGTGCAACCACTTTAAAAGAACAGGTTGGTAAGTTCCAGTGACCATGCACAGACCTGTTACCTCCAGCTCAATAAGGATTTGGATCTAGAACCTTCCTACATAGCAGAACATTTTCTCTGTGCCCTCTACAGTTGATCCCAGTCACCCACTCCTGGCTCCAAGGAATCCCTGATCACCTTCCATCCCTGCACATAGTTTTCCCCTTTCTTGGCTGTCATGTAAGTAAAATCAAAGCTACGTCCTCTTTGGGGCTGGTTTTGTCTCTGCGTAACGTCTGTGTTGGTGCGTGTATCATTGTCTAGTCCTTTGGTTGCTGACTAAGGTATCCATTACGCGGATAGACCACTTAGGGGTAACTTTTGTTTTCGATTTGCTTTAATTAAAAAATAATAAATGCCAAAAAAAAAAAACACATACACAAAACAATAATAAATGCCTTTCATTTTTTAAAACATCACAGACACTTTTTATGAAGAGTGCTGAAGCCAGGTGGCTGTGGACTTGTGGAAATGGAGCTGGCACAGCTCTGGAGAGGGGAAGGCCATGCATCATGTTTTTAAAAAATAACAGCCACGGTGTTTTTCAGATGAATGCATCTCCCTCGCACAGCAGCCTCCGCAGTGAAGCTGCTCAAATTGACCAATTTACATGTGGCCCCCTTCCTTCCCACCTCACCGGCTCTGAGTCAGTTGCTAAGAAGCAGTGACAGGGAGGCATGGGGGGTGTCATGTGTGGAGTGCACACCGCTCTTCTGAAACCCATCCCCCTCCACCTTTGCATCAGCTCCTCCTGTCCTCAGATGGGCAGGGATGAGGGTCTCACCCCATTTTGCCCATTAGGAAGCCGAGGCAAGGTCAAGGTTTGTGTAAGACCCTACAGCAGGAGAGAGCCATGTCCAGGGCAAGTTTGGGATTTGAATCCAGCCTTCTCTCCACCCTCCCTAGCTGGGTCATGCTAACCAAAGCTCTTCCTCTCTCTGAATCTCAGTCTCTTGTCTGCAATCAGACTGTGATGCTCACAATTGAAACAATGAAATAATGCATGGAGGGCTTAGGGCAAGACGTAGGAAGAAATCAGTGCTCAATAAATGGGAGGGGAAAGCAGCTTCTCAACCTGACCTTCTTCCTCCAACTATGGCACAGAACGGGTTCCAACCTTAGTCTGTCTGCATGGAGGGAAAAGCAGTGGACATTTCCTTGTGGATAGAGCCTCAGGGGTGCAGAGAACTGAGAAGACGGGTGGAAGCATCCAGATGCCACCTCAGTCCCAACAGAAACCAACCAGAGTAGCTCAGAGTGTGGCTGTGGGTTACAGGGGCTTGAAGGTTTCTCACAGAGCCCCAGTGGCAAAAGGAGAACCAGGACCCAACCAAAGTCAGAAACCAAAGGTCCAGGAGTCTTCTTTCCACCTGCTTCTCTCTGGTGCAGACTTTTGGTGCTCTGTTGATTTGGCAAGACAGAGGGGGAGCCACACCCTCGGGACCAGCCCCGACGCCTAGGGTCCGTTCAGCCCAGTGCCTAGGGAGGGCCTCAGCTGGCCCAGCTTGGGCCAGGCACCCACCTCAGCCGGTGCGTGGGCCACACTGTGCCCGTGCAGTTGCTGGTGACCAGCCCCTGGAGGTGAGAAGAGTGGGCGCAGGGGGCATTATGAGCTGGGCAGACCCCCAAGAAGCATCCTGTTACAAATAACAGCCACTTCCTCCATTGAGGTCCCCAGTCCTGTACATTTATTTTAACAGCTAAAACCAGTATAGGACTTAACAGATGCCAGCCACTTGGGTAAACCCTTTGTTTACATTAGTCCTTAAGACTCAATGAAGTTTATTATGTCCATTGCACAGATGGGGAGACTGAGGCACAGAGGACTAAAGAATTTGCCCCAGTTGGGGTTGTGGCTCAGTGACAGAGCACTTGCCTGGTGTATGTGAGGCCCTGGGTTCGATTCTCAGCACCACATATAAATAAATAAACAAAATAAAGAATTTGCCCCAGATCACACTTGAACAAGACCAATCTGATACCAGATCTGCTTTCTCAGACTCCATGCCAGGTTGCCAATTTTAGCATCAACTCATTTTATAATTGGTCTGTTAGCCCATGTCTCTCCAAATGAGAAAAAGATGGGGACAAGGAGAAATTTGATTTTGGCATTTCGCAAAAGCATCTGACAGCTGGCCACAGGAAATGCTGGAACTTCGCTGACCATCCTCACTGTTCTTCTGACCTGGAGCCGGGGCAGCAGGTGTGGCAGTCTCATGCAGCCCATGGCATGCCCAGTGTCTTGGAACCAACCTGGGGCCATGGCCTGGGCTTCTTTACCTGTCACCATGCACCTGCACACAGCAGTGTTCCAAAAACAGGTGAGGTGGTCAGCTAAAATCTTGCCGCAGTGATGCCCTGGGGGAGGGGGATTGATGGGAAGAACGCATATGCATGGGACCCCCGCAAGGGCTGAGCAGCCAGGCCTCAGGAGGACAGGAGCCAAGCGGGGCTGCGGAACTCTCCTCTCTCTCCCTTCGCCCACTGGAGTCTGTTCCGGTATCTCACCTTCCTGATGGTCCGCTTCTGTTTCTGCGTCAGCCCAGAGGCCCGGGGCAGGTACCCAGGGAAGGAATCCGGGGGCCACTCACCTTCATCCGGCCGGGCCCAAGCCTTAGCTTCCCAGTCCAGGCTCCAAGGACAGGGCCTGCCCAAGGTTCCCCGGGAGAAGGGTCCTGGGGCTGCCCTAACCAAGTACCGCACATGCGTGTGGGTGGGGGTCAGACAACAGGAATGTACCCTCTCATCATTCCAGAGGCCAGAAGTCCCAAAATAAAGGAATGGACATGGTGGGTTTCTCCTGAGCTGTGAGGGAGAATCTGCTGCAAGCCTGTCGGCTGGCAATCTTTGGCACTCGCTGGCCTGATCTCTGCCTTCATGGTCAAGGCCTTCTCCCTGAGTGTGTCTGTGCCCAAACTTCCCCTTTTTATAAGGACACTGTCATAATAACACAGTAGGCTCCCACCCTGCTCCCGCATGACCTCATCTTAACTTACTACATCTGCAACGACGCTATTTCCAAACAAATTGACATTCTGAGGCGCTTGGGGGTTTGGACTTCAACACTTTTGGAGGGGGTACACAATTCAACCTACAGCAGAGCCCAAAGCCCACACAGACGTGCCCGCAACCTGCACCCTGCTCCCAACGGTTCTCCCCACAAGGCCCCTGGCTCCCAGGGCCTCATTTCAGCCTAGGAGGACATGGCTCCCCTGTCTTATCTGGGACAGGCACGGACACAGTCCTGCCTACTGTCCTCAGACTCACACCTGAACATTCACCCATGTGCAGTCGTGATTTGCAGGCTCCACACGGGCGCCTGGGCAGAATGTGACTCAACTCTGGCTAAGCACTCTCGGCCTTAGTCAGACAGGCCGTCCTTCACCTGCATTTCTCCACCATGCTCCAGTTTCGTGGGGCAATTTTAGAGGCATTAAACCTGAACAGCTCACAAAGGACTAATGCATTTCATTCAGCATGGACGACAATGACCCGCGAATCCAAGCCGACCAGTGCTCCTTCTGCCTGTGTGTCTTCACAATAGCGATGGTTGACAGATGTCTGGGTCCTGGCCAGGGATTCAGGCGAGTGGTTTGTTTCTCTATCTGTTCATTTCTCTATCTGGCTAGAAATCTTAAAAAGCTCTTTCTTGGAGGTTAGCTAACCAAATCCACCATGAGGACTAGTTGCCTTTCAGAAGCCCTGGGTCTGGTCTAAGGTAGGAAAGCTGATCCTTTCCTAGTCCTCAGCCAGGACAGACATGACCAATCAATCCCTAAGATCACAGGTCTGTGTGCAGCAGGGTGGAGATTGCCTATGGAGTGGTCTGTGTTCACTTTATGCTCTGATTTGGTGACTCAAAGTTTTGGGTCTGGTGTTTCCCTCCTTGTCAGAAGTGCTAAGGGGCCACTGACACACCTAAATTCCAACAGCCATGCCTCTTTCATTCACCTGCAGAGAGCAGTCAGTGAGATGGAACTTTGTCATCCCAAAGATGGGAAAACTCCTAAAATTCTTCCAGTCCTCTCCTAATTTGTAGATGGTGACACGGAGGCTCAGAGAGGGAGAAAAAGAGCCTTACCTGTTGATATTAAGAAATTGGTTTTTTTTTTTGTTTTTTCGTCTTATTTTTTTGGTACTGGGGATTGAACCCAGGGGCACTCCACCACTGAGCCACATCCCCAGTCCTATTTTGTATTTTATTTAGAGACAGGTCTCACTGAGTTGCTTAGCGCCTCGCTAAGTTACTGAGGCTGGCTTTGAACTTGAGATCCTCCTGCCTCAGCCTCCCAAGTGCTGGGATTACAGGCATGCCCACTGCGCCCGGCAAGAAATTGTTTTTAAAACTGTTTAAAACCAGTCATGGAGGCATGTGCCTGTGGTCCCAGCTACTCAGGAGGCTAGGTTAGAAGGATCGCTTGAGCCCAGGAGTTCAAGGTTAGCCTCAGCAACATAGCGAGACCCCACTAAAAAAAAAAAAAAAAAAGGAGTTTAACAAAAAATCATGGCAATGTTTTTTGCCAATTGTGGTGGCACACACCTGAAACCCCAGTGACTTGGGAGGTGGAGCAGGGGGATCAAAAATTCCAGGCCAGCCTCAGCAATTTGGCAAGATCCTATTTCAAAATAAAAAATAAAAAGGACCAGGGATGTAGCTCAATGGGAAAGCATCCCTAGGTTCAATCCCTAGCACCAAAAATCAAAACACAACAACAAAATCATGGTGATGTTTTTAAAAATGGTCTCGAGGTTTGGAATTTACTGTAAAATAACCAGCAGGGGCGGGATGGAGTGGTAAAGATGAAACAAGATTATCAATTTATTGCTGATTGTTGAAGATTGGTGATGGGCGGTGCAGGTTCACTATTCTATCCCTCCTTCTTTTTCAAACTTTTGAAAATCCCTATAATAAAAAGTTGTGAGCCGGGTGTGGTGGCGCACGCCTGTAATCCAAGCGACTTGGGAGGCTGAGTCAGGAGGATCTCGAGTTCAAAGCCAGCCTCAGCAACTTAGGGAGGCCCTAAGCAACTCAGTGAGACCCTGTCTCTAAATAAAATACAAAATAGGTCTGGGGATGTGACTCAGTGGCCGAGTGTCCCTGAGTTCAATCGCTGGTTCAAAAAAAAAAAAAAAAAA
>JAJEJO010000244.1:163088-178798 GCA_020662805.1 Glaucomys volans | reverse complement strand
AAAAAAAAAAAAAAAAAAAAGTTGTGTACATGGACTGTAGAAGGCAGTGCTATTATTTTGCAGTTGTGAACACCGAACTAAGGCTTAAAGATGTCAGGTAATTTGCTCAAGATCGTCTAGCCAGCCAGATCCCTGAATTTGGGTTTTAAACACTCCTGCCTGGACCCACCACCTGCTCTTCACTTCTCGTGGTTGTCTTCTAGATTTTCCATGCATACAACGGGACTTCAGTTTAATAACATGCGTGCCGCTAGCTCTCGCCCCACAACACAAATGACGTTAGAGTGACCCCAAGCACCTGTTTCTGCCACAGAACTGTAGACAGGGAACTAACCCACAGGCAGCACCCGCTCGAAGCTAAGCACTCAGGTCTGCGACTTTGAGGATACTCACCCGTCATCCAGCAACTAGCAACTCTGGCAGGTCAGTTTCACCTGCCTATTTATTTATTTATTTATTTATTTATTTAAGTGCTGGGGATTGAACCCGGGGCCTGTGCTTGCAAGGCAGGCCCTCTACCAACTGAGCTACATCCCTGGCCCCCCCATTTTTATAGGGAAGGAAACGAACTCAGAAAGAGGTCGCTTTTCCCAGGTCTCAGAGCTAATGATTGACATACAATCATGCAAAACATGTGACAATGTGGCCTGTCCTTGTGAACCCCAGCCTTCCTCTCTTGACTGGCCTCCAGGAGAGCAGCCCTGTCACCTGTTTTCTTCAACCTTATTCCAACAGCTGAAATGGCTAGAAAAGATTCTCTAAAGGAACAAAGCAAAAAGTACCCCCTCCCTTATCAGCAACCACACGAAGCATCTGTTTTTTTTTTTTTTTTTTGTGATTCTGGTAAGATAGGCCGCGTGAAATAGACCAGAGAAACCATGCTTCAGTGACGTTCTGGGGCATGAAGTCCATTTGCATGGTGGTGCTGCCGCCAAGGCCGCCATCCAGTCGAGAACTTTCATCTTGCAGCACTGACACTCGATGGCCATTGACGCTAAGTCCCCATGCCCTCCTCCTCCCAGCCCGAGGCACGCTCTGAGCTCCTCCTCCAGGAACTGGACTACTCTAGGCACCATTACAAAAATGGGTGCCTTTGGTGACTTGTTCATTTCATTTAGCAGAAGGCCCTCCAGATGCGTCCGCCTTGTGGCATGTGTTCGGATGTCCTTTGTTTCAAGGGGTCTGCAGTGCTAGAGTGTGCTGTGGACCCCTTCATCTGCCAACACACATTCGGGTTGTTTCCACCGTTTGGTCACAGCAAATAGTACCGCTGTGAATGCGGGTGCACACGTGTCCCTTGGAGTCCCTGCTTTCAATCTTGTCGGTCACTACCCAGAAGGGGGTTTGCTGGAAATTGTGACACTGAATCCATTTCTATTCTGTATTTTTCAGCCTTTCTGCGTGGCTGTGGGTTTTGTCATTTTGATGCTCACATGTGGGCCCCAGCAGGTGGCCTGGTTCCTGTCACCTTCAAGAGGGCTGCCCCTCTGTCTGTGCCTGGTCATGATTCCCATCTCAGGGACTCAACTCCTCAGGGAGTCACCGCTGACAGGTGAATGGCTTGGCAAACACCTGAGATGCTACCTGCTCCTCCTGCCAGTCCTAGCTTACCTGGGTCATCACAGGCCGGCACTCCCTCTTGTGGGGGAACAGCAATCTCTGACTCGTCTTCTGCTCTCTCGTTTCTGCGTCTGTTCTCTCAGTAACATGGCATGGATGTCATTGAAGTAATTAAGTACCTCCTCTCCTGGGGTCGCTTCCAACACTTTAGTGTAAGTAAGAAAGCGGCGACAGAGGTTTTTTAGTCGACAATGATGAATCAATTCCTTAAGATACACTTATAGGAATGGGGTTAACATGTCGTTGGACTTGGGGAAGGGGATAAAGAAAATGGCAGATTGGGTGCCATTCATCAAACAAGGGAACCGGAAGGCAGTGCATGTCCTTGGGGCTTTCTCCATTTTGTAGGAATTTCTCTTCTCCCCACCATGCAGATGTCCCTGGAAGTTTGAATGGCTCCCGCCCTGCACCCAGAAGATCTGTGAATTTGTGAATGTGTCCTTCTTTGGAAAAGGGTCTTGGTAAACGTAGTCAAGGACCTCAAGATGAGATCATCCTGGATAGATAGGCCCTGAGTCCAATGTCAGGTCCTGCACAGGCAGAGAAAGGAAGCGACACAGAGGCTCAGTGGTGCTGTGGGGTTGGAGTGGTGTGTCTACATGCAAGGGGTGACGAGGATCGTAGGTGGCCTCCTGGAGCTGGGAGGGGACCTGGAATGTATTTCCCCTCAGACCCTCCTGTAGGAATTCACCCTTTGACAACGTGATTTTGAACCTATAGCCTCTAACCTGTGGGACAATACCTTTCTATTATTTCAAGGCACCAAAGTTTGTGGCAATTTGTTACAGCAGCCAGCGGAAACTAATACAACACCCATCTCTACCCCTTGCACAAAGACACAACTCCAGATGCAGTTTCAGCTGGCTGGTCCTGGGGCAGACAGACTGTCCCTGGGTTGGGTGGCGGCTACAGTTTGGATCTGGAATGTCCCCAGAGGCCCATGTGTGAAGGGCTTGATCTTCAGCTTGGTGCCATTAAAAGGGGCAGAAGCCTACAGGAGGCAGGGCCTCAGGTCATTAGAGGTGTGCCCTCAAGGGGATCATAGGACTTTGGTCTCTTCCTCTTTTTTAAATATTCTTTTTAGCTGTAGATGGACACAATACATTTATTTTATTCATTTATTTTTATGTGGTGCTGAGGATCAAACCCAGTGCCTCACGTGTGCTAGGCAAGCGCTCTACCACTGAGCTATAGCCCCAGCCCTGGTCTCTTCCTCTTCCTCATCCTAGTCGGGAGGTGAATGATTCGATCCACCACCCTCTCCCACCATGATGTGCTGCCTCACCACACACCCAAATGCAACAGGGCCACTGACCATGGACCTAACCTCTAAAATCATGGGCCAGAATAAACCTTTCCCTCTTTTTACATTATCTCAGGAATTTTGTTAACAGTGACAGAAAGCTGACTAACAATGACTAATACATCAGAGGGAACTACTTGGAGATGTAGTGGGGGCCAGGGAGTATGGGGCAAGGTACTGTGGCCTCAGTCCACTGGGGAAAACAGCATGAAATGGGGCAGAGGCAGCTGACGGCAGTCCATTTGGGAAAATCAAATTAGATTCTTTTTCTATATTACACACACAAATAAACTCCAGGTGTACTGAAGCCAAAATGTGAGACTTGAAAATATTTAGGTAAAAATATAAGACATGTCCCTAACCTCTGTGTAGGAAAGATTATATTAAGTGAGATAAGCCTTGAAACTTGAAGCACTTGACTATGTTAAAGTTAAAAAATTTCTGTGCATCAAAGGAATCCCTAAACAAGGACGCAGACAAGCTACAGAGCTGCCCAGGGCTCCCTCCCGCAGCACAGGTGAGGATGCAAGATTCAGGAAGGATTCCTGCAAACGAATGAGATACAGCCACTCTCAACTCCAACCACAAAGTGGGTGAGGAAGTGAGAAAAGAATTTCACAAAGCAGATGCATCAGCAGGAAAAGATTCCCTGCCGGGCGGCAGCAGTACACACCTGTAACCCCAGCCCCTCAGAGACTGAGACGGGGGATGGCAAGTTCAAAGCCAGCCTCAGCACCTTAGCAAGGCCCTGAGCAACTCAGAGAGACTCTGTCTCAAAATTAAATAAAAATACACACACACACATACATACATAACTAGAACTGGGAATGTGGCTCAGCGGCCCAGAGGCGGAGAGTCCCTGGGTTCAATTCCTGATACAAAAAAACCAAAACCAAAACAACAACAAATCCCTAGATCTCACTAAAAAAATCTGGGGGAGCACAAATTAAATAGAAGTTGGTCATGCACCTTCATCAAACTGGAAGAAAAATGAAAGAGTCTGATATAGCCAAAGTCCGGTGAGGCCGACGAGAAGCAGGAGGGCCAGGACCTTGCTGCAGATGGACACTGGACAACCAGGGAGGAAGCACTGGCCTCTCTTGGTGTAATGGACTGAACTATGTCCCCCAAATTCATGTGTGGAAGTCCTAACTCCCAGTACCTCCTGATGCGACTGTGTCTTGACACAGAGCCTTGGAGAGGTGATGCAGATAAAAGAAAGTCTTCCAAGTGCTTCCTAATCCAACATTAGGACATAGGTGCCCACAGAGCACATGTGTCCATGTGAGGACACAAGAAGACAGCCAACTACAAGCGAAGGAGAGGGGCCTCAGGGGAAACCAACCCTGCCCACGCCTTGGACTTCCAGCCTCCAGAACTGTGGGAAAATCAATTTCTGGTGTTCAAGTTGCCCAGGCTGTGGTATTTTGTTATGGCAGCCCAACAAAACCAATACCTGCTAACACAGAAGAGGCTCCACTTGTCCTCTCTGTAGTTTAACTCTGAAGTATGAAATTGGTCCTTGGCTACTCAAAGTGAGGGCCCTGGATCAGTAGCATCAGCACCCCCTCGGAGCATATCAGAAATCAGAATCTGGTCCCCACTCTGGACCTCCTGAATCAGAACCTGCATTTTAACTTTGACTTTCAACTAGTGTTTTTTTTTTTTCCAGATTCTAACATGCTTGTAGATCACCTGGGGAGCCTATGAAAATGCAGATTCTGGCTGGGAAGCTCTGGGGTTGGCCTGGGACTGGGCATTTCTCCCCAGTTCCCAGGGCTGCTGCTTCCTCTGATCTGAGAAATGCACTCGGAGGAACAAGGAGCCAGTCCGGCAGCCTCAGCCCTGGCTACATACTCTGATCACCACTAGGCCCTCCCCCAAGCCCCTTAAGTCAGATCTCTAGGCAGCGCCTGGGCACTGGCATTTTCTAAAGCTCCCGGGCAATTCTGAACTGCTGTCAGGCTGGAGAAGCACCTCCAAGAGCAGTGAGGTCCCTGGGGAGACCCCAATACACAGAGGCTCAGGCACCATGATGTAGACTAGGATGTGGCCTTGGTAGGTTTACCCAGTTCCCCAGGTATGTTTGAGCCCACCGCCTCTCCCTAAAGTTTGAAAGCAAGTGTTCTAAACCTGAGCGTGCCCCCCAAATCCCCAGCAGGGCTCATCAAAGCACAGATTTCAGGCCCCACCCTGAGCGTCTGACTCAACAGGTCTAAGGGGGGCCCACCCAGAAAATGTGCTTTTCTAGCAAGCTCCCAAATGCTGCTGCTGCTGCTGCTTCTGGCCCGAGGCCCACACTTCTAGATCGACTGCTCTAGGGAGCCACTTGAACCAGGGCATGGAGGCCATCGGGAATATTCATGGGAGCCTTTTTGTTCATTTTTTTCTTTAGTGTGGAGGATCAAACCTAGGGCCTCAAGCATGCTAGGCAAGCACTCTCCCACCGAGCTATACCCCAGCCCTACAGAAGCATTTATGAAGGTTGGAAATCAGAAATCCCTTCCTATTTGGATGGATTGTAAACACCACCCCCCCAACACACACACACGCTTCAAAGACAGTGAAGCCCTAACCCAGAGTCTGTGAATGTGGCCTTCTTTAGAAACAGCGTCTTTGCTGATTGCAACTGAGATGAGGTTATGGTGGATCCTTGTCCAAAATGACTGGTGTCCTATATGAAAAGAGGAAAATTTAGACACCGGGACAGAAATTCATAGAGAGAAAATGCCCAGATGGATAAAGAAAAAGCCAGCCCAAGCCAGGGAAGGTTCGAGGCTGCCGGAAGCCACTGGCAGACCCTCCCTCAGAGCCAGTGGGAACCCTCCCTGGCCACACCTGAGTCTGGACTTGATAAGGACTTTGTTGCTGAGGACACTCAGTCTGTGGAGCTTGCTTGTGGCAGCCCTGGGGAACTAGGACAGCTATCACCAAAGATCCGCTGATTCACTGTAGGATACCCACCCGGGCCGGATAAGCTGGGAGAGTGGAAGCCATCAGGGAAAGCAAGCGGCAGAGTGACAGGCAGCGTGGTGCGTTGATGCACAGCCTGAGAACACTACAATATTACCTCTAGTCTTTGCAAACATAAATGAGGATCACAGTGAGCATCCCCAGCCCGAAGCCCACCTGCTCCAGACTCAAATATCCCGAGTGTAGACGGGTCCCTGCAAGTGGAAAATTCCACACCACGAAACACTTTCATGCACAAAAGCACAACATTGTTGTATAAATTTACCTTCAGGCTTTGTGTCTAAGGTGTGTATGAAACACAAGTGAATTTCATGTTTGCACCTTAGTCCTGTCCCCAAGGTAGCTCATTATGGTATGTACATGCAAATGTTCTAAAAAAAAAAAAAATCAAGATCTAAACAGTTCTGGTCCCAAGCATTTCAGCATTTCAGATAAGAGATTCTCAACCTATAGTCACTCAAAAACATGCACTAAAAGAGAAATTGGTGTTTTATCTGGAGAGTGGCAATACATGTCTGGAGAGAGAACACTTAGATACAAAAGTCCCCCTGAGCTGGGGATCCAACTGTATCTATCTCAAAAGAATAGGTAGAATTCATTCCATCAACAAGTTAGCTGAGTCCCCGGTGGGTAGGGAATAGGGCCGGGTCCCCTGAGAAGCTGCACCCAAGAGACTGGTCGAAGCTTCTTGCTGTGCTGTCCTGCTTGGGGCACGCGCACACAGACACATTCAAGACGAACAACATGGCATAGCAATTCCCTCTCCTATTTTTTTTTTTTTTACATAAAAAACAGAGAATTCAGATCCATCTTTCATGTCATGATGATAGAAAAGAACAAAAATATGCCAAGGAAGAAGTTGACAGCAAAATAACACTAGCCCGACTTCCAGTGAAAGAGGCATGCAAATCCCAGAGCCTGGGGCCACAGAGGCCCAGGAGAAAATGCAAAGATAAACAAATTCCATGGAAAAATGTCCAACAGGGAAGACTGCCCCCCAGGGTGAGGCTGGCTTCTGGGGCACCTCCAAAAACCAGGGAGAGGAAGCCCAGAAGTCAGAGGGAGTCAGTCATGCTCAGAGAGGCTAGTCAGTAGCATGTGCAGGGGACCAGGCCAAAGATGATTGAGACACTGGGTCACCTAAGGAGGCCAGAGTCCCCCAGTGCTGGTTTCAACACAAACTGACTTTGAGTGTCCCAGCCACGGGCAGTTGACTAAGCCAGAGAAACTAAGATTAAAGTGTCATTGTATTTTATTTCCAGTTTTTTGAATGATGCTACCCAATATCAGGAAGATGCGGTAGAATTGGGTAAGGAGAGTTGACACACAAGCAGGAGATGAGTCACCCGTTAATTCACTCAGCCCCCACCTAGCTAGGATTTACCACGTGCCAGGCCTGCTGATCTAAGCACCAGGGAGTCACAAAGCAGGGCCATCAGAACCAGGTCCGTCAGAATCCACAGCAGCATGGCTGGAGAAGACAGAGAAATCAAACAGATCAGATCAAAGGGACTTCCAGGAAGGTTCCAGATACATTGCTTTTGATAAAAGTAGCTGCTGCTCAGTCCTGGGCCAGGGCTGGGAGCTGGGCGGGACAGTCACTCCAGTGTCAGTATGGATTGGAAAAGCAATCTGGCAACCTGTAGTTAACGCAGCCAAATTGTTCATCGTGTGTGCCTGAATAAACACTGCGCTTGGAGATCTATCTTTCCCTTTTTTAATCTTCTTTTTTTTTTTAAAAAAAAAACTATTGGAAAGCAAATGTTCTCTGTGGTATTATATTAAGAGAAAATAACACTAAGCACCTATGTAAGGCAATAGTTGCCATGGTTTGATAGTTTTATCATGTCCCATTTGCCTGGTGAGTGACATTGTTTTCCAGCAGCGGAAATGTCACTTTGATGACTGTGTAGCAATGTGGAAGACTCTTATGATACAAGTGGCATCCATGGAACAGAATAAAACTGATGTGTCCTGTGTCTGCAACTTCCCAAACGCTTCTGATTGAGGATAGAAAGGACATGCAGAGGGATCTGTGGGCTGGGAGTAAAGGAAGACTTTTTAAAATTAAAAATAGTTTTTAATCCTATTATATTGTCTCTCTAAAAGTAAAGAAGGAAAGCTAGTCATTCTAGGCTCATGCACCCGGACCAGGACATCACTTGCAAACAGACTTTGAGCACAGGTGTAAAGAGCCAATGATTGGAAATAATGTGAATGTCCATAGAGAGGGGAATGCTTAAATTAGAAAACCTGGTTCTGGGCTGGGGATGTAGCTCATTTGGTAGAGTGCTTGCCTTGCATGACAAGGCCCTGCGTTCAATCCCCAGTACCAACAAAACCTGGTTCACCCATAAATGGGGTGCTTATTGCTGTTCAAAAGAATGGGGTGCTGTGACCATGCCTCTAATCCCAGCTACTCTGGAGCCTGAGGCAGGAGGATTGTGAAGCCTGAGCTCAGTCCAAGCAACACAGAGAAACCCTGTCTCAAAGGATTGGGATGTAGCTAAGTGCTCACCTGGCGTGTGTGAGGCTCAGGGCTCAGTCCCCAGCACTGAGAAGCCAAAACAGACACAGACGCAGCTGCAGTGTTTCTGTTAAGGAATGACCATTAATCTATGGAAAGGAAGGTCAGTGTCAAACTATCATCATGCAATTGAGCTATTATTTAGGTTAAAAATGACATGCATGCACACACACATGCTCCTATACTCCTATATATTAGTAACTGTCTCTGGAAGGACACACTGGGGCTTGGTAGAGGGCAGTGGGTGACTGGAGCCACGGAAGGGAAGGGACTCCCTATATTTCATGCATTTGAGATTTGTCAGAGTGTGAACTGTGTCCTCCCCAAAAGCATACCCCAATATCAATGTCCTAATCCCTATAATCCATGAATGTGACCTTATTTGGAAAATGGGTCATTACAGGCATAATTAAGTTAAATGTCTTCAGATGACCTCATCTGGGATTGGGATGGACCCTCAATCTAATGACAATTGTCTTTATGAGAGACACACAGAAAAGAGGAGGAGTGAAGTCAGAGGCAGAGATTGGAGCAATGCCACCACAAGTCAAGCAACACCTGGAGCCACCAGCTTGGCAGGGGAGTTTCCCATACAGCTGTCCTGCTGGTATCTTGATTTTGGACTTGTGGCCTGCAGAATGGGGAGGGAATAAATTTGGGTGGTTCTAAGCCACTGGTGTGTGGACACTTGTTACAGTAGCCCCAGAAAACTACGGAATATTTCTGGGGCCACGATTGCATTATCTGCTCCAAATAAATTTAACATACACAAGAAAATCCATAGCAGCTTTATTCACAAAGGCCCCATGTTGGAAACAATCTGAACATCTATGAGGGCGGAACGGGGAAGACCAGAGGGCGGAATGGGGAAGACCTTACCCTTGGGATGGAGGTCAGAAGAGGGTCATCGTCTGGCAGGTGCTGTGCTGGAGTCAAGTGTTCCAGCTGGATCTCAACAGCAGTTTCTTAAGGTAAATACAGGTAAAAATCCATGAGCTTTGCTTGCTTTGTGGTATCTGAGTCATATCTCAATTTTTAAAAATTATGTCAAAATTAAGAACTAACGGTGGGAGCTTGGGGATGTAGCTCAGCAGTGGAGCACTTGCCCAGCATGCACAAGGCCCTGGGGTTCATGACCAGCACTGCCAGAGGAAAAAAAGAAAAAGAAGAAAGAAAAAGTGGGGGAGGTCCCTACCAAGAAGGAGCTGGACACTCATTCTAAAGTGCCTCAGGGACAATGACCCAAAGCAATCTTTGTGCTCAGCACACAAAGTCAGTGCACAGGAATTTCCAGGAACTTCTCAGCAGCAAGCAGGACTTGGCAGTGGTCATTCCTGCCTGCCCTGAGGGACTAGGGAGGGGCCCCTGGCTCAGGCCCTGAACTTGATTTACTCTGTGTCTCCAAGAAGTGACATGGGCAGTGACCTCAGGATATGGAGTCTGCCAGATGTTAGGCACAGCCCCGCCCTGCGGGACTCACCTGGATGGCAGAGGGCAGTTCCCCACCTGGTCATCCATATGGTAGTTGTGCCTGAAGTGGGATGAGGAATACTTGGAGACCTGCTGAAGGGATGGACTCCCTTTCCATGAAGAGTGTGTGCAAAGGCCCAGTGGAGACCCAGGGGCGTGGCCCAAGGCACTAGCCTCATTTTTTCCTGGGGACAGGACTGTCCCCACCGGCATTGAAAATTTGTCCAGAGTCACTGGCTTTAGGTGTCATCATTGGAAAGGAAGGCTAGCTGTCCTGTGCCATACTGGAGAGTCCCCTGCATGGGGTGATGCCCCATGACAGTCACCACCATTCACGTAGGTGAAAACCCTGCTTGGAATTATTGACGTCCAGAATCTAACTTTACTTTACGTAGAAATGCTGATGATTTCCCAGGAAAGCACCCACCCTGTGGACTAAGGGGCAGTTGTTCTTTGCTTCTTTTGGATAGTCACCAAGTCCTGGTCACACTTGCAGAAAATCACGTCACCAGCAGCCTCCCTGCCTTTGATGTCTGAGTCATCTGCAGGGCACACCTGTGTCCGCCTGCATTCCCCGGAAAGTCTTGAACAAGGCAAGTGTCTGATCCCTCCTTCATGTTCTGGAGGAGGTCCGGTGTGCCCGCATGATTTTAAGCAAATGACTTGCTTCGAGTCCTCCTTTATATTATAAATTAGGGCACAATATTCATATTTCTGAAATGACATGCATAGGTCAATTCTATTCCTAGGAATTCAACTTCCAGGTATAAAGTCACATTACCAAATGTTAGTTTTATGCAAGAAGCACTGTGTCTGAATGTTGTGAGCCCTGCACTGGAGGACCAGGGGACGGTTTTGCAATGGTTGAGCCGGGGGCTGAATGGACTGACCAACACGCTGGGCAGAGGGGTCACGTCCATAGGAGGTGCATACATGGGAGTGAACCAGGAGAAGGGACTCGGGTTGTGCCACCTTCTCTAGGTGGAAACTTAACAAATACCTTTGCCCAGTGCTGACCCATCTTGGGTGGCACCCCAGTCCCAAGAGGAGTCACAGGCACATGGCAGAGAGGGGGGGGCTGGTTATGGACAATGAGACTTTGAACCTGAATCCACGTATGACACAGTCATCCTTTAAGTGAGTGGCTAACGTCATCCACAGAGGAGGGCCAGAGCGTGTCATATGAAAGATGCTTCCTGATTAATTAGCAGTTCTTTGAAAAGAGTGCTGTTCTAAAGCCCTTGATTTCACCCAAAGAGAGACTATTCTTTATATTAAAAATATTGTAAAAAGTTTTCCTCTTTGATAAGTGTGCAAATTTTTAAAGACCACCAAGAAGTGTCAAATGTCCTGCCTGGGACCCCCCTGGCTGGGCCCTGCTCCTGCTTAGAGGCGCAGGGTTGGAAAGAACTCAAAGGCCTTGGGACCCATGCTAAGAGGCCCAACTTAATCTTGAGTTTACTGGGAAATCACTGGGGAATATGAAGGGGACTAACATGAGCAGATGTGCATTTTAGAAAAAATCAAACCGACTCAGGGTGAACAACAGAAAGGAGAGGCAAGACCAGGAGAGGCCAGGCGGAGCCTGCTGGGGTCATCAGGGTGTGAGGGCACAGGGCCCATCATCCAAAGGGGCAGGAGATGGCAGTGTGGATCATCCAGGGCACAGAGTGGTGGCCAGGCTCATCTGGGGTGGAGTGGTTTGAATGTGTCCCTGGTCTTCTGGGAGGTTCAGGGAAGGAGATGGCAGTGGCTGTGATCTGGATGGGCAGCAAGGGATAGATGGTCGCAGGCAAGCTTCTGCAGCCCTGGGCCAGGCCTGCCCCAGGATCCCTCCCAGGAAGCCTCTGTGGAAGGTCCATTCTGGTCATGATCACCACCTGCACAAGTAAGGGGACAGGATGCAGCTCACACAGTACCACGCTGACACTGGTGGGACTGTGGCCAGCTGACCGCCCACGCCCTGGCCCCACACACCTGCCTACCAGGGATACAGTCCAGGGCTCCTCTGGAAGCAGCTTTGACAGGTCCACTTCTGGGTTCACGCTAGGGCAAAACTCGTGTCTCAGTGACAGCCCAGAGGTGCCTGACCTCACTAGTGGACGTAGATCCCAGGTCCTGCTCTTCAGCCTGGAGCCCTAACTCACACCCAGCATGCTGCTAGCTGAGGGACGGTGGCCTAAACTGAGCAGGTGCAATCAATAGCGGCCACTGTGTGGCACACAGATGCTCCCGAAATGGCATGGGTCAAATGACCTCTGACCTCTGAAGGTCACAGACAACCCTGACTCAGGGCCAGGAGGGTGCAGGGAGCCCTCCCATCATGCACCGTTACCAGCACCTCCAGTGCCCAGAGGCGTCCGCGCTGGCCCTGGCTGGGAGAGGACAGGGGATGGAGCTGCCTTGACCTTCCTACCCGGTTCCCACCGGGGCTCTGCAGGCCCAGAGCTCAGTCCATGTGGGCTTGGAGCGCCCTCTGCTGGACACTTCTATTGCCTGCGGACTGATGCCAGGATCCATCTCAGGGTATTTGGGGGTCTGGTCTGGCAGGGTGAGGATGGAGGAGGAGCTGGGGAGGGACAGGCAGTCCCAGGGAGAAGACGTGATCCCCACCCAGGGAAAAGAAGACAGGGGCAGACGAGCCTGCACTTCTCACTTGCAGGCTCTGGTCCCCCTTCATCAGGATGTCCCTGGACGGCACACTGCCCGCCCATGGTCTGACCTTCCGTGCATCTTTGATGTAGTATTCACATTAGCCCACAAAAATAAGAGCATTAAGATTATTTTAACGGATAGAACTAAGCCTCCCAGTTGTCCCTGGTCATCATTTGAGCCAACAGAACCCCTAACAACTGTCACTCACTCAGTGGTCCTGATGATCCCCAGGCTTCATTACCTGCTTCACCCTGAGCTTTATCATCAAGCCCATTGTTCAGATGAGAAAATTAAGTCCCATGTCCAAAGACCACAGCTGTGTAAGTACGCAGGATCCTCCCGAGGGACAGAATGCAGCCCATGTCCTTTGTTACCTTGGGTGAGACTCCGGGGCCAGTACTCTCTTCTTTCCCTGGCTGGCCCCTCAGCCAAGGTACAATAGAGACATTCCCTAATGCTCAGGACCCCTTGCTCACCCTTGAGGTGAGGGGGACACTTGGACAGGTTCTGGTGCTTTTGGAGCCAGGCACAGGGAGCGGCTGACACCCCACCCCACCCCCGCAGCCTCTCCCCTGAATTTGAGAAGGGTTGATGCAAAAGGCTTTGGGCCTGATATGTGCACCCAGAGTTCCCGCAGGGCCTTCGGCACAGGAGGGTGGGTGATGGGGAGGTACCCCACCCCCCATGGCCCGGCAGCATGGAGGTGCAGGGGGACCTTGGGAGGACCCTCTGCATGCTCAGGACTGTTGATTAAAGGGAGGGCCAGTTCTTGGGGGGACACAGCCTCTCCCAGCAACATCCTTTCAAAATGTGTCCACCTCGGCTCTACCGCGTGTGAGACCCGGGCACCAGTGCTTCGTGAAGAGCCCCCACCCCGGCCCCAAAGAGCCCCTTCGAGTTCCTCTCTTATGACATACTCAGCATTGACGTGAGGCGGTGGCAAAGGACAGTCCCTGTCCCTCGGCCAGGCCCCAGCAGGGGGTTCTCACTCGCTGACTCAGCGGCTCAGAGAAGGCCAGTGTTCATCCTTCACCTGGGGCAGGCCGAGGCCGAGACCTTAAGCAACTTCCTTGCCCTGGGGCACATGGCTGGGGAGGCCCAGGGTGTGAACTCCGACCTCTCCATATCCAGCCAACCCCCTGCTCTTTCCTTTAAAATGAGCTTGGATTTGGCCGGAGGCCCATTTGACTCACACCTTCTTATTTTCCTGTTTGCTCGAAGCGGTCTCACCCCATCTGGCAGAAGCACCCAGGATTCACTTCTGAGCCTGCCACATGGTGGCACCGGGCAAATGAGTTCCCTGCTCTGTGCCTCAGCTTCCTCCTCTGTAAACTAGAGATGAAGCAGCACTTACCTTGGAGGGATCATGTAGGGGCACGGGGACTAACACTACAGACAAACCACTCAGGGCCTGACTCCAGGGAAATGCTCCACAAAGGGGACTTTCGGTGTTCACTCCTGGAGGCTGTGTGGCCCTGGCTGCTGACCCACCTGGGAGCTTCAGCAGAACGCCCAGGCCCCGGGCTCTGACGGAACTGGTCTCAGGTGGAGCCCAAGTTGGGCGCCTCAGAGCTCCCAGTCGATTCTGATCCTCCAGCAAAGTGAGGAGCCTCAGATCTGAGCCCCCACAGCTGGCGTCCTAGGTCTGGGACAGTGGGTGGTGCCAGCAGGTGTCAGGAAGCGGGAAGGCTGCTCCCACTCCTTGGTGTCCACACTCTCGTGACTCAGCGTGGAGATCGTGCTGAGTTGGAACCTCATCTCTCATCCGTTGGGAGGGAGTCACCCACTCAGACCGAGGTCATAGGCCTGAAATAAAGGCAGGCTTTGTCCCATCCTGAGACTCTAATCCAAACATGAAGTCATCCCCACCCTCCTTCTGCCAAGGGCTGTGGAGGTTCCGCTGGCTGGGACGGGGCTGAAAAGGGACCGGCCCCCTTTCTTCCTGAGTCACACGCTGCTGGGGCCTGGCTTCCCCGGATGTGCCAGGAGATGCTCAGGTCAGCGGGGCTGTGGGAGTGGGTGGAGGCCAGGCAGCTCCTGCTGGGGGTGGGTCCAGGTCCAGCCCTTCCAGGCCACTCAAATCCCTCCCCGGAAGGATGACAATCGGCGCGGATTGGACCTGACTTCACCTGGGTCTTCATTTGCTCATCCGAGACGGCCTCGCAGACTCAGCTTCTCACGATGGATGACAGAGTGGGGGGCACGGTGGCTGGGCCTGGGTGTGGCTCAGGAGGGGCCCAGCAGTGCCATGCTGGAGGGTGGACTTTGGTCGCATCACAGGGTGCGGGCGGCAGGGGCTCCAGGACTGGCAAGACTTGGGGCTGGAGAGGCGGAGGAAGGGAGTGGCCCCGGTCAGACTTGGCTCCTCACTTCAGTGCTCATGCGGGTCGCCCCCTTGGAGAGGGGCCCTGCGCAGGGACCGGTCCCGCCCTCTGCAGCAGGGCTACCCCAACATCCTCATCTGCCTGGCAGGCCCTAAGGCTGAGGCCCCCCAGCACGTGGACCGAATTAGAAAATGTGCTCTCCCCGCGCACGCACTTCTGCCCAAACACGCAGACCAACATTTCCTGGGCACCTCCGGGCGGGAGCAAGAGGCACCGGAAGTGCATGCGCAGCTGGCCCTCAGCAGCCCTTCAGGTATGGCCTCTGTCCCCGGTTGAGGACGGCTGCTCCAGAATCAAAACCCATGCTCAGCCGGGCGCGGTGGCACACGCCTGTAATCCCAGCACTTGGGAGGCTGAGGCAGGAGGATTGCAAGTTCAAAGCCAGCCTCAGCAACTTAGCGAGGCCCTAAGCAACACAGTGAGCCCCTGTCTCTAAAAAAAAATACAAAATAGGGCTGGGGATGTGGCTCAGTGGCCGAGTGTCCCTGAGTTCAATCCCCAGTACCAAAAAAAAAAAACAACAAAAAAAACCATGCTCACCCAAGTGCGAAGGCAAGCTGTTTCCATGCCCGAATGGGATGTGGCTGAAATACCAGCCAGGGGCCACAGGGACCTCCCATAAGACCTTTTTAGTTTTTGGTTCTGGGGAATAAACCCAGGGTTGCTATGTCACTGATGCCAGTCTCTTTTATTTTTTTATTTTCAGAGAGAGTCTCGTAAGCTGCTGAGGGTCTTGCTGAGACGGAGGCTGGCCTTTGAATTTGTGATCCTCTTGCCT
>JAJEJO010000244.1:96360-162988 GCA_020662805.1 Glaucomys volans | reverse complement strand
GAGGCTGGCTTTGAACTCGCAATCCTCCTGACTCAGCCTCCGAAGTCGCTTGGATTACAGGCGTGCGCCACCACGCCCGGCTTCTTCCAACAAGTATTTATCAACCACCTCCTGGGTGTCACTGAGGCACTGGGACCTGAACAGGGAACAAAGTCCACGGGCCATAGACCTGGCCTCCTAGGGAGTGTGTGGGAGTGGGTGGGTGGGGAAGAGAGATAAAGTGGCAAACCAGGAAACAGGGAGGAGGAAGGGTGACCGGGAGGCCTGGGTTCAGGTTCTTGCGGGTGGCATCACCAATGCCGTACCTTTAGACTGCCACATCTATGTGCCCACTGTGCAGCAGAGTGGGCTGGGTGCAGCTGGATGTCCTTCTGCTGGTCTTGCTTGAATCCCTCATCACCTAGGGTGTCGTGTGCAGCCTGGCCGGGGCCGGAGGGTTTTGGAAGGCCTTCTCCCACTTCGGGGCTTGCTCGCTGTCAGGGGGACCTCTGTCTGTGTGGCCTCTTGCCGTCCACAGTGACCAAGCTTTCAGGCTTCCCTCCATGGTGGCCAAGGCACAGCTGCAGGGCCATTTTTGGACCCAGGCCCTGTAACCAGCACAACGTCACTGCTGCCGTGTCTTATTGACCAACGTGAGTCACAAGCCCAGCCCAGAACCAAGCAGCAAAATGGGAAAATCAACTCCTGCTTTTTGGTGGGAGCAGTTGCAAAATAATGTGGCTGTGTTTTTCCACCTACCAAAGGCTAGGACACAGGTGACAGGTGACAGGGTAGGACAGATGCAGAAATCAGGCCGGAGGCAAAAACCTGCTGGGTCTCAGTGGTGCTGGGCTTTAAAAAGTTTCAATGTAAACAATGTAGAAACCAGAGCATGTCACGCAGACCTCAGACTTCCCAGCTTCTGTGGAAAAGCCAGAAGATAAGGCAGCCCCTGGCCCACATCTCCTCGGGGACACCTTGGCCAGTTGGCATTGCTCTCCAGCTGGCTCTCTCGCTCTCTGTCCTGACAATAGAGCCGAGAGGTAAAAGGAATCTCTTCTACTCAGGGCTCCACCAAAAGTGGAAAAATTAAATGGATTAAGAAAAACCCACTAGATTCTCTGGTTGCTTCACTCTTGAGACCGCTTGGCCCCTGCAGACGCATGGCTGCAGGGGAGGCAGAGGCTTCCTGATGCTGTGCCCTGACTGAAGGATGAGAAGCTGGCAGCCAGGATGAGCCCTGGGGGGATGGCAGCATGTGCCAAGGTCCTGAGGTCACAGAGGGCTCTGGGGTTGAGGTTGAACACAAAATGAAGCTAAGCAATGGGTAAGGGACATCTTACAATGGCTCAGAGGCCACAGCATGATGGCTGAACTTCATTCTCCACGAGGTGGGACAGCAGCTGAGGCTTTAGGCTGGGGAGAACTGTGGTGGGAGGTTTCCAAAGACCACTGAGAGCAGATAAGGAAGGAGTGGCCAGAACTTGGGATGGGCTTTACAGGAGCTGAGAGGGATCCGCAGAGATGACTGGTGAAGACAGAAGCTTTGTCTGGGGAGTCCCCTTGCCCTGGCTGCTGACTGAGGAGGAGGCGTGGGCAGAGAGAAGCCTCAGCACCCTGGGTGGGCCCAGGGACTTCGCTGCAGCCTTTGGAGGGGGGAGTCTGAGTGGCTCAGATTGCAGGACAGCCAGCAGCGCTGCCCAGTGGACACCTTGGCAGGTCTGACCGACTCTCTAAGTAGAGGTCTCATTTCCAAAATGCCCTCCGAACGGAGGTTCTCAGCTCACCCAGGCCCCTTCCAGCCTCACCAAATTCTAATTTCTTTCTCTTTTTGGTACCAGGGGTTGAACCCAGGGATGCTAAACCACTGAGTCACATCCTCAGCCCTTTTCATCTTTTGAGATAGGATCTTGATAAATTGCTGAGGCTGGCTTTGAACTTGTGATCCTCCTGCTTCAGCCTCCCAAGCTGCTGGGATTACAGGCGTGAGCCACCATGCCTGGCATCAAATTCTAATTTCTTGAGGGTGGGATTGTATTGGTGTCCTCTGGCTACTGTGACAAATTAACACAAACTTAGTGGCTTCAAACAACACACATTTATTAGCTTACAGGTCTGGAGGCTGGGCACAGTGAGGCACACCTGTAATTCCAGTGGCTTGGGAGGCTGAGGCAGGAGGATTTCAATTTCAAAACCAGCCTCAGCAACTTAGTGAGGCACTGAGCAACTCAAGTAAGACCCTGTCTCTAGATAAAATATTTAAAAAGGGCTGGGGATGTGGCTCAGTGGTTAAGTGCCCCTGGGTTCAAGGCTGGGTAATCCCCCATAAAAACAAATAAACACACACCAGGTCTGGAGTCAGCTGTCCAGCACTGGCTCCCTGGGCTGACACCAAGGTGTCAGGAGGCTGGCTCCCTCTGGAGGTACCAGGGAGAGGTCGCCCCCTGCTCGGGCTGTGCCAGTTTCCTCTTTCTCCATGACGGGGGCCTGCTGGGTAATTATAACACCCTCCCCCACTCAGCGCACTCCATGGCTTGGAAGGTCGGGGAAGAGAGCCACTGGCTCTGGGATTAGGGTGGCAGGTATACGGGGCGCACGGGGCGCCATTCCACCCACTACAGGGTTTGGGTTCCTTAGCATTCGCTGCTGCTGAGTCACCTCCCACGGGGTCACCCTGAGCATGCTGGCTGGGAGGACCCACCACGCGCCTGGCCTGGTTGTTGATGGATGTACAGCTGAGCTGACCCCAGGCAAGTGACCCCTGCTTTCCACCTCACAGCTGCACTGTGCCCTCTGGCCTTGTGCAAGTGTTGCTTCCCCCGCGTTCCTGGCCGTGGCCCTTAGGGTACGCAGGCCCTTACCGTAAGGTCCCCAGGCTGCGGGGATCCTTTGAGTAGCCCTCCAGCCTGGAGCAGTGCGATGGCCTTGCCCTGTGAACGGCTTGGGAGTGGGCGGTGGTGAATGTCCCACGCTGAGGACAGGACAGGGAGGCTGGTGGCAGCTGGAGAAGGGCAGGCTGGGCTGGCTGCAGTGACAGCATCGATGCCCAGCACTGATGAGCTCAGACACAAACGCTCCCTAGTGGGCACGGTCCCTGCAGGCCAGGGTTGTTCTCAACGCTGCCACGTCAACTTCAGCTCTCGCCACGCCGCTCTGGACCTAGCTCCTTTACTGTCCCCAAGAAATGAGGCGGAAGGTAAGGATGAGTTAGTGGCAGAGACCGGATCTGAACCCAAGTTTGGCTCCAGGAACTAAACTTTAAAACCTGAGGGTTACTGCCTACGGAATTCAAGTTAGACAAGTACGGCCACACTGGGCGCCCCAGGAGCCACTCCAGATCCCGACTCAGAGCCCAAAGCTGCTCTAACATGGCGCGGCATCTGCATGTGACCTGCAGGCTGGCTGCACCCATCCCTAAGCCCACGTGAACAGTGCGGCTGTACCGTCTAGGCCTGATGGCAAGGAAGCCAGTCTGCATGTGGAAGTGCAGACGCCACACGGTCCTGACTACGGGGCACACGACCATGGCGGCCGAGGTTGAGGACGTGGAACTGAGGACTGGAGAGCTGGCCACCCTTCCAAGGCAGAGGGCGCTTGCTCAGCAGGCCGCTGCTGGGTCTCTGCCCCGCACCCCTCGTGGGCCTAAGGCTGGCTGTGTCCCAGGGCCATCTACAGGAAACACCACTCTGATATGAAAGTGGACCCCGGGTCCTCAGGGTAACAGTGACACTGCTTCCGGGGTACTGATCATCTTCATCTGTTCCCTCCTCTCCCTGGGACTTTTTGTTTTTGCGGTGCTGGGGATTGAACCAGGGCCTTGTGCACGCGAGGCAGGCACTCTACCCACTGAGCTACATCCCCAGCCCCCCACTTTTTTTGAGGTGAAATCCACATAGCACACACCATTTTGGAACGAACAGTTCAGTGTCACTTTGGGTGCTCAGAATCCTGTGAGACCATGATCTCCACTGAGCTTCAAATCTTTCTCATCACCCAAAGCACCACGTCCCAGTGGGCACCGCCCTCCCGAGGGATCTGCCCGCCCTGGGCATTTACACAGATGGGGTCGCGTGCATGGCAGCCCTTGCGACCGGCTTCCTGGAGCCCGTCCCGAGGCCTGTCCCGCTGCTGTGCAGCGCTCCTGCGTGTGGGCTTAACGTCCGCTGTGTGAACAGGCCGTTTTGTCTGTCCACCCACCTCCCAAGGACACCGGAGCTGTCTCCAGCGCGAGGCTGACGTGCACAGTGCTAAGAACACGCATGTGCAAGGACCAGCCTGAGTCCCTGCTGTCATAGTCCCGCTTAGGTCCATACATCCAGGAGCAGGACTTCCGGTCACGGGGCAGCTGTTGAACTTGGGGAGCCATCCAGCTTCCACACCAGCGGTGCACGAGGGTCACCGTCTCCAATTCCCCCCAGATGCTTGTTCCTTCATTTAAAGGAAACATTTCAAATTCCAGCATCCATCCACCAGTCCAGGGAAGGGAACAGACCTCTCTAACCCTGTCCCCTGCAGGATCCCTGGCTGGAGGTGGACAGGCCCACAGAAACAGCTGACCCTGCCCTCTGAAGTCCCATTTTGCCGTGGGCCTGTAGCGACGCCTGCAGGAGGAGCAGGCTCGCCTCATGTGCGAACTCCAGAGGCTGCTCTGAAACCCAGCAGGCAGAGTTCACATGAATGAACTCCCTCAGGTCTCCAGGGGCTGGGCTGCTTTTCTTCTGGTGCTGGGAACTGAACCCAGGGGAGCTACGTATCCAACCATTTTTGTTTTCTATTTTGAGACAGGGTCCCGCCAAGTTGCCAAGGTTGGCTTTGAACGTGCGATCCTCCTGCCTCAGCCTCCCGAGTTGCTGGGATGACAGGCATGTGCCACGAGGGCAGGTTTCTTTAGTAAGAAAAACCCACTCTGCTGGGTGCGGCAGTGCACACCTGGAGTTCAGCTGCTCAGGAGGCTGAGGCAGGAGAAGCCTGAGTTCAAGGCCAGCCTGGGCCACATGGTAAGACCCCCCCCCAAAAAAACAAAAAACAAAACTAAAAACACCTCAAATTTGGTATTAGTTAAAAAAAGGAAAAAAAGACCCTGGCTCTCATCAGCTCTCCTCCAGGTGGAAGGGTCGTTTCTGCCTCGCTCCCGGCCAGGACGTCTCCTGACTCGGCTGCCCCACCCCACACCTTTAAGTCAATAACAGCACAGCTCTCAAGGAAGTCTGTCCAGCTGGGCCAGGGCCACCTCTGTCCCAGCCACTCAGGAGGCTGAGGCGGAAGGGTCACTAGAGCCCTGGAACGACAACATAGCGAGACCTCAGCTCATTAAAAAAAGAAAGTTTGCCCCTTTCCAGAGACACAGGCAGAGCAGTGGCATCACTGGGGGTGTGGATGGGACGTGGCCTTCACTGGGCCCAGGGCTTGGGCAAAGTGACCTCCCAGTGCCCAACTTCCTCTGCTGGACAATAAGGGAGCATTTGTCACTGGGTGCCACACAGGTGTCCAGAACCAGACCCCATCACTCTCAGCAGCCGTC
This sequence comes from Glaucomys volans, assembly GCA_020662805.1. NCBI lineage: Eukaryota > Metazoa > Chordata > Mammalia > Rodentia > Sciuridae > Glaucomys > Glaucomys volans. The sequence goes on along the minus strand of JAJEJO010000244.1, from coordinate 157,488 downwards.
ACAGGGCCAGGGACCACGATGGTCAGCCCCACACAGGGACACTGCGCTGGACCAGGTGCCCCGGGTGCACCCCTGCCAGCCCAGCTCTCAGGCAGAGTTAGGTGCCTCACATTAAAAAAAGAGTGTCTCAGGAGATTCTCTGGTTCCGGGTGTCACTCCTGGGTTCTGCCACTGCCCCGCTTTTAGATAACCAGCAGTTACTGCCTCATCCCCCTCACGAGGAAGCCTGGAGATCTGGTCTGACTTTAGAGATGAGGAATGGAGGCTGAGTGGACCAGGACTGAGGAGGTCTCCCAGCCGGGGAGTGGGCATGGCCAGGATGGGGGCACGTGGGCGTGGTCGGTGTTGCACAGAGTCCCAGTGACTCCTCAGAGCGGCAGGCAGGGGACCTGCATGTCAAGAGTGAAGCTCAGGACAGCACCCTGTTTTTGGGAAGTCAGCACAGACTCACTGACAGCGAGGGAGAGACCAAGGGTAAGGGCGTGGAGCGAGGCTTCCGCTGCAAGCCAGCTCTCAGACCCTGTAAGTCACCATTGCAGGGACCACACGGAGACTCCTGGGGTTCACAAAGCTGACACGGCAGGAAGCACTTGAAACTGGAAGCAACTGGAATGCCTTCCCCATCAAATTGTTTTATTAGGTTAATTAAACAGCTTAAAGACAATTCATTTTGTTCAGTACCTTCTAGAAAATATTTCAAGTTTTAAATGAACTTCCAATACATAAAACAAAATGACTTTACCATACACAAATTTCAGATCAAAATACAGCACTCCGTTTCTGTTTTCTTACAGTTATAAAACCCAGTCAATACAAACTACGTAAAAAAGATAAAACACCTTCACTGATCCTTGGTACAAGAGAACAGCACAATGGCAATATGTCCCCACAGCACGGTCCTGGGCTCGGGAGGAGGGATCGCCCCATAGAGCCCACGACAGACCGAAGCATGTAAACAAAGGGCAAGCTACTCAAGAAAGTGAACATATTCTTGTGCATCAGTATTACTTGTAAACCATAAAGCAACTCTAAGAAAGGTTACGAATTAAAAATTATTTCAGACTTTGCTAAATTTCATACCAGCAAAGGAATAGAAAATTACTCCACAGAACAACCTGGTACATTTGGACCACAAGATGCGCGACGTGACATTTCAAAGAAATCCAGTGAGCACTAGTTCTCTACTATCCTACTGAATTTGGGGAGTACGATTTTACAAGTGGCAACCTTTTGGTCCTTCAAATATTTTGCACTTCCTGTGTAGCAGCTCCCATTTAGCTTCTGTGTGCTCGCCCAAGTCCCTGTGTTGGAGCAGGAGCGCTCTGCGAGGTGCCTCCCTGCACATGGTACCGCTGCATCCCGACACCCGTCCAAGGAGGCTTCCCAACCCGACCTTCACTGGGCAGCAAAAGCTGCAGCATTCACTGAAAACCACGCGGTGTGTACCATGTACCCTGCAGATCTGGGTTTAACAAGATGGATTTTGTTGTTGGTTTTTGTTTTTTTGAATTTGGCATTTATATGGTCCTTATGGAATTTTCCCTATGGTATTAAAAGCATCAAAGTGACAAAAGTGTGCTAAAAACCAGTCCTTCACCAGTCACGTACTAAGTGCCCGGGACAGTACAGGCAGGAGCCAGTAGGAGTGAGATGGGCCATTCTGCTGGGCGAGGACTGCCCACAAACAGCAGTCCCCGAATTTGGGGGTGTCACACTGAACTTACGATTTTGTTTTAAGGAGCTTCCTGGACAGCCTTCTCTCCTAGCAGACCAAGGCCCGGACAGCAAGCCGAATCCCCGGGAGGCCCGTGTCACCAGTGACCCACAGCAACAGCACAAGGTCTGCCCCAGCTAGCCCACGCGGCTTCTGCAGTGAGCTTCCCCGGAGCACGGGGCTTAGGGGCAGCACGAGGCTTCTGCAGACCCGGGGCCCGGCTGGGGCCTGCCACCTGCAGAACCAGCTGCGATGGCTGCTCCCTCCGAGGCTCTCAGAAGCCACGTGGGGGCTTTGTGTTTTGTTTTGTTTTGTTTTGAAATGGCTGTCACAATTCACAAATGGTATGACATAAAACAGAATGGCCCCACTCTGTCATGGGTGACTTGATGGTGCACAGGAGGGAGGAGCCAAACAAAAGCCGGGTTAAAAATGAGTTCAAAGTGAAAAGAACCCCCTGGGCAGAAAAAGCCACTGACAGCCAAGTACGTCCTGCCAAAGGGTCTCCGCTGTTCTCAGCTACAGGCCACCTGACGCATTTCCCAGCGGAAAATCACTTACCCATGGGATTCAGATGACCTGCTTTCATGGAGAACTTGAATTTGGAGATGCCCTGTCGGAAGGGAAGTTTTAATACACCTCACTAGTGGCTTATGCATTTATTTTTTAAAGCTGATGATTCCTTTTTGCCCCATGTTCCACGAGTTTTTTAAACAAAGCCTAAGAGTCAAGTTCAATGAGCTACGTTAAATTAATAGCATATTTTCTAGAGTTTCCTTTGAAGCAAAAATTCCTTCTGACAAAAATATAAAAAGATGGTTTCTCTCATTATAAATGAGTAATTCTGATTTCCAATTCTAACCCCAATTTGGAGTGCAGGGTGTGTTGAAGTCGGAATTAAGTAGGAGAGGAGAAAAAGACCCTAGTCTGCTCCTGGAACACTCCATGGGACGTACAGGGCAGAGTCCTGGACCCTGCTGTGCTGTGCAGGCAGGACACAGCAGAGTGCTTGCTAAGAGTTTCCAAAAGGCACCCGGGCTGGCCCTGTGCACGTCTCGCTGGACAATTCGGGCTGCACAGTGCTCGCTGGGTGCTGGGCGCTGAGGTAGTAGGTGAGGCCTTGGTGTCTGCCCTCCGCTGGCTCAGAGAGGAACCCCAGTGGCCTCCAGGGCAGGCGTGCGGGCGCCGGCTCTAGGCAAGAGCTGCTCAGGGCTGGGGTGCGCCTTGGCTGAGTCTCAGAGGAAGAGCCCTCGGCTCCAAGTTCAGATCTGGGATGTGGCGGGGCCTGCCAGGCGGGGCTGGCGTTCTTGCAGTCAGGGCCGACTGGCCATGGAAAGTGCTAGCTCAACGGTGTGCTTGGGGCTGCAGGAGAACGCCATCCCTACAAGCTCACAAGGCGGACATCCGGGACAGCACGAGCTGGGGGGTTTGCTGTCCTTTTTATGCTCCCTAATTCAAGCAGTTAGAACACCGGGCCGGGGGAAGGGTGGGATGGAGGAAAAGGTCAGGGGCAAGGCCACTGCCAAGGGAGGAACGTAGCTAAGGATACTCGTAAGTGGGGCCAAACGCCCTCCTCCCTGAACTGGCAGAGGAAGAGCAATGTGGGAAGGGCCTGTCTTCCCAAAGAGATTCCTCCTACGGGATCTTTGGGTGGCCAGTGGACACTGGCTCCAACAAAAGGTCATGACAGGTGACAATGACTAACCGAGGCTGATGGGCTGGGTTGCCCATTGGCAAAGCTGCTCCTCGTGACCACAGGGTCACCTGTTTCTGGGCAGAGTTGGAGTGAGTGGCTTCCCCTTTCCCCAAGAGTACAGGGCCATCTTCAGTGGACTTCCACTGGAGCAGGGACAAGAAGGACCATGAGCAGAACAAAACCTTCTGAAGGGATGACAAAGAGACGCACCAGAAGATGATGCCCAGGAGAAGGGCGGGGCAGGTGGCCGAGAGCCTTCCTGGAATAGGGCCCCCAGCCCAACCACCGTCCTGAGGCCACCTGCCTGCCTGCCCAGAAGGAACTTCTGCTTCTGCTTTCTTTCCTTTTTAAAATTTTTTTTCAGTTGTCAATGGATCTTTTATTTTATTTATTTATATGTGGTGCTGAGGATCGAACCCAGGGCCTCACACATGCAGGCAAGCACTCACCACTGAGCCACAACTCCAGCCCCACCTGTGGCTTTCTTAAGTCTGTCTAGGCAGCATGGGATTCAAACCAAACATACGCAGAGCAAGAATTGTGCGTCCAGTGGACAATACAGTTCAGGGAAATCTCTAGAAGTGTGACTATTCCTGAAAGTTCTACTAGAATCAACATGACAGATGCAGATGGTAACAGGGCTGATGGGGTGGCCACTGGCTCAGCCAAGGGGCTGAGGTGAGGGTGGAGGGAGGGAGGGGAGGAGGGAACGGGGCCAAGAACATAAGGACGTGGACTCATCTCAACCCTCCAGGCCCATACACACACATTTTTTTCCCCAGTTTTGACTGAACAAATGACTGCAGAGCCACCTGGGCTCTTGTTCTCAAGGAGGATGCTCCTATGGACTGTCCTGACTGCAGAGTGGCCAAAGGCCCCTGCCCGCCGTGGGTGTCAGAGGAGGGCACTCGGCAGTGCAGGAAGCACCAGCTGACCCCGAGGCAGTCCTGCCTGCAAGCCTTGCCTAAAGGTGAAGGACCAATTCGGTCCCTGGAATTCTGCCCGCTGCTCTGAGGGAGGCTCTCTGGAGCATGCACTTCTACTCCTTCTTAAGTCTTCAAGGCTCTGGTCACAGCTGCCCTGTGCCCTGCTGGCAGCCTCTCAGCTGTGCATCTGGAGCCGTGGTCCAGGCAGAGCAGGCAGCACGGAGGGAAGCAGTGAGCAGACCCCTTCCGGCCTCATGCCACACAGACAGGGGCTGGGCAGCCGCCCGCCCCGTCTCCTGCCCTTCCTCATGCAGCAGCTATCTTTTGTGGACCCAGACACAGACTTTATATTTTGTCATTACACTGCAAAGAGCACCTAACACAGAGCCCTCCCCGCACCTCGCTCTGACCACTCTAGTTTTACACAAAGTTACTAATGAAAATACTGGGCATGGTGCTCAGCGCCTGTCAGCCTGGTTCCTACCTCTTTCTCTGACTGACTGACAGCAAGAACTCTGTCCAATGTCCCACTGAAATCCTGATCAGCTGGGCACACCACCACTGTTCAACCCACCAGCCTCGAATCTGAGCTGGAAGGGAGAGAGATTATAAAAGGATAAAGAAGTTCACGTTTGGTAACAACCTTCTCTATTTGAAGGTGCAAAAGTGCATGCACACGCACTCACACTCACACTCACGCACACAAATCTGTTGGTTTGTTTGCTTGTTTTTTTTTTTGAACCAGGGATTGAACTTAGGGACACTTGGCCACTGAGCCACATCCCCAGCCCTATTTTGTATTTTATTTAGAGACAGGGTCTCACTGAGTTGCTTAGGGCCTTGCTAAGTTGCTGAGGCTGGCTTTGAACTCACGATCCTCCTGACTCAGCCTCCCAAGTCACTTGGATTACAGGCGTGCGCCACTGCGCCCGGCTACTGTTTGCTTGTTTTTAAGCTTCACATAACATCCAAGTTAAGAGAGCATGGTTTAGGCCTATTGATTTCAAACAAAGATCTAGAAAACATCCAGTTTATTTGACCAATACAGGCCACCACCTTTGATATTTTAATAAAAATAAAAAGAAAAATTCAATTTTGGTAAAGAATTTTAAGGGCTACTAGAGGACTTCATTAGGCAAATTCTGAATAGAGGACTATTTATAAAAACGCCAAATATTCTAAACCCATATTCTGGGATGTTTCAGGTATCTAGAATTATCCTGAAAATAAATATTAGAGATGCAGAAGGGGAGGGGGGGGCACAGGTCAGACGTTGGTAATTTTATAAACACAGACATTTACTTTTTTTTTTTGGTGCTGGGAATTGAACCAGGGTGCTTAACCACTGAGCCGCCTCCCCAGCCCTTTTTCTGTATTCTATTTAGAGACAGGGTCTCACTGAGTTGTAGGGCCTCGCTAAGTTGCTGAGGCTGACTTTGAACTTGAGATCCTTCTGCCTCAGCCTCCGGAGCCACTGGGATTATAGGCGTGCGCCACCACACCTGACAGACACTTTTATCTTGCCTGGTGGTAGACACTGGAGTAAAAGAGGCCACGAGGCCTGGACTGCTCAGCACCGAGCAGCCCCCTGCCTGCCCAGTGCCTCTGGGCACCTCCTGAGTTGAAGCTGACGTAATCAATGGGGCAGTGACAGCTGCCACCACTGTGAGCAAGGACCGTCCCTGTCATTCTCCTTCCACAGGCGCACACCCAGGTCATCCTACTCCTACAGGTAAGAAACTGAGCTGAGCCTCAGGCTAAAGTGCTTCCCAAGGTCATGGAGCCTCCCTGGTGGAACCCCTGGGCTCACTCAGGAAAGTACATAGATAAAATACTTAAAGGTTTGAGATTTTCTCAGGATTCTTAAAATAAGAGAGTCTGGGGCAAAATAAAAGAGCTAGAGTTGGACTGGATCCTGTGGCCGCTCACAGGAACCGTCTCGTGTCTGCCACCAGGTCAGCAGCAGGCTCATGCTCGGGCATCGGGGAGAAGCTCTGCCATTCTACCCGGAGAGGGAGCCCTGTACTCTGAGAAGCGCGAGCATCATGTTAAATCTTATTCGGGTGTGAAGACAGACAAAGCGAGGTTTTATTGGTACTTAGATTATTCCGAGTATGCGTGGCTTCAGGAATGGGCATGACTCTTTTGGCCACCAAAGGTCACTGAAGTCTTCCATTGGCCCCAAACTAGGTCATTCCCACAAGAAATGTCTCCTGGGAGGGAGGGTCTGCCCGGAACTGCTGAGCCCCCAGCCCCTTCCTCCCAACTCAGGAAGCAGGTGAGGTGACAGACACTGGCGTGAAGGCACAGACGGGAGGAAGAGGAGGGATGTCCACCAACACACGGGACAAACTAGATTATTCATGACTTTAGGCCAATCTCAACTGGGGTTGTACTTGAAAACAGCCCAGAGTTTCACTTTAAAATCCTGGGTTATCAGGACTAAAGGAGAAGAGGAACTTCATATGGAGTTCGTCTTTCCACCAAAATGAGATTGTTGGGAAACAGCAGCACCTTACAGGAAATGAAAAACAGCAGCCTTAGTTCCTAGGTTCCAGACAGTAGGACCTAACGGGCATGGAAACCAAGCCCTCTAGTGTACACAGTGGGGTTTAAATAGGCTACTTTTCTGCTGTATGAAAACACAGCCTTTTAAAGACTCTATAAAGTTCAAGTCGAGTTTCAAGTAATCACTTTGCAGTAGCTCTAGAATTATTGTTCCTCCTGATTAAAAGTGCCTATTTTTAAAAAAGGAGTAAAATGGAAACCAGGCCTTGGAGAATGGCGCTCCCTAAGGCCACTGGCTGCTTGCTTTCTGGCTTTTGCTAAAGGACAGAAGGTGTGGAATTCTTCTAAGTTGGCAGGGGCTCAAGCACAACGCTACAAGGCGAGGCAGCTGAGAACACAAAGCACGGGTATCAGTGCATGTAACCCTCACCCAATTAGACTGGAAGTGCATTGCGTCACTGGAAAAAACCTAATCCAAGTTCTAAGGTTCATCTTCTTTGTATCTTTTGAGTAAGAACAACAAAAATAAGGAACCTAAACCTGCTATTTGTACTGAAAGGCTAAAAATAGGGCCTTAGTAACTATAACTCACCGAGCAGGAGAGACGAACCTGCGCACACCTGGGATCTGGAGGACCTGAAGTGGCTGCTCAAACACGAGTCCTCCTGGCTGGTGACGGTGCCCCTTCTGCCTGTGCCTTTTCCAAATCAAATCACAGTGATTCAGAAACGCACAGTGCAGGTTTGCTATGAGCAAAGTGTTCGTAGGGACGGAAACTCAATAACTTGGTAGAATCCAGAGGATAACGCATCAAAATTGATCATCAGGCTAGATTTCAGTAGAGAAGCAATTTAAAAAGAATAGTGTTTATGAAGAAAAAAAAAAAAAGACAAAAATCAATTCTCATTAAATAACTACAGGATGTAGTTTTTCTTTATAGTTTTCTCTTTGATGAGAAAGAGTTTTAAAGACCAATTGCTTAAGAACTCCAGTGACAGAACTGAAAAAAACAAGCAAAAAACTTTGCTTCACCGTGTGCCCCGGGCCACGGGGTTCTGGGGTGTCAGTGAGGCTCCCACGGGTCTGTGGATGGAAGCACTCCCACTGCATTTCTAAATAAGCCACAGAGGACACTGCAGGGATTACTAAAGCAGCTCAACGCTCTGAGTTTCTTTCCCCTGCCTGAGCATCTGGGATGAGAGGGAAGTTCACAGGTCACCCTGCCTCTCCCAGAAACTGACCTCTGGGTCCTGACCCTGGGGAGTTCCTACCTAGACTTCCCATTTCTTTGTATTTTTTAAATACTTTTTTTTAGTTATATATGGACACAATGCCTTTATTTATTTATATGTGGTGCCAAGGATCGAACCCAGTGCCTTACCTGTGCTAGACAAGTGCTCTACCACTGAGCTACAACCCCCAAACCATCCTGCTTCTAAGTGACAAGGAAAACCAAAGATCTTTCAGCCTCCACCTGTGTCACCTGTAAAGGACCTGTCAGGGAGTTTACACTGCATTACACATGATTAAATATATTTGCAAGCTCAGAAAAATCAAGTAGGAGTCTAATAGGCTGAGTGGTGAAATGATAGCCCCCAACCTGGCTTCTGCTCTTGGTGCCCGCTCCAATCTGAAGTGAGAAACAAAGCCACACCTCACCCACCACAGAGATGTGAAGATCAAAGCAGTATGTTCTAGAAAAGATTTTGAGCCCATTATAAAAAGCAATAAATAAAACCTAACATTATACATGATAAACATCAGGTGTGTTGGGCACAGGGTCTCAAAAATCCCCCAGACCACAGGAGACACAGGCTGTGTGTCCCGCGGCAGGCACTTTGCATTTTGTATTATACACTAGTTTCCCCCGCCATGCAAGGTTAGCCCATCTGTGCACAAAGCTCCTCATTTAAAATCCAGTGAAGCCACTTTTCAGTGTGGTGAAGAGCATCACTTTGGTCACAAAGATAACATATTCATTCATCAAACATTTACTGACTACCTGCTCTGTGGCAAGCACTGAGAGCCACAGATGACAAGGGGGTCCTTGCCCAGCCCACACTCAGCAGCTAGAGAGGCAGACGGCATGACATCTGCCCATGGTAAGCTCCTCGGCGCCAGCTCAATCCTTGGCAGGTGCTCAGCGAGCATCTGTCCATTGGCCCAGGGCAGGCTCTGCTACTGCTGACCCATCTGTCACTGCTGTCCTCAGGGTCCCCAAGGCTCAGGGGCAGCCCCGGAGAGCAGCCTTGCCTGTCCCTCCCAAGGGCAGTTACCTGGGGGTTTCAGTGCCTTTCAGTCCATAGTGAGAGAGCCACCTCATTCTTTCCCAGATAATCAAATGTCTTCATGTGACCACAGGAGCCTCTTGTCAGGAGAGGGGCATCCTGGGAGGTTACAAGGCAGGGTTCAGCACTCCTTGGGAAACTTCTGGGAGTCTCTGGTTTGGTAGATTGGGTAGGAAGACAAATGGCGCCCCATGAACCAAGGCAGCTGGGTTCCTTCCCAGAAACCTACTTCCCTGCCCCGAGTAACTGACGAGCCGGAGCTCAGTCCTGTCCTCACCACATCCACACCCAGAACATAGTTCCTATGTGTGGCCCAGGGATCTCCCCACCTACAAATCATAAAAATGGCACTTCCAAAGCATCAACAAAGGAAGCACCATTAGTAAAGTGATAGTCAACGCAGAGACCACTTCGACCCACGCCCTGCTGCCCAGCACACACACACGTGGGTCACTGACTCCTCACACCAGTGAAATACCAAGTTAAATTTCTTAGGCCAAATCTTCACAGCAAACCAACCCCTGGTGGGTCAATACTGCCTTTGATCCTGCCACAGAAGAGAAATGCAAACACCAAGTAAAACTTATTACAAACTACAAATAATTCTGTATTTACAGTCAACGTGAATTTAACACAGTAGTATAAACTAAAGGTCAACAGGCTCAAGAATTTATCGGAAGCACCAGGAGACAGTAATATATTGTAGTTTGGAACCACAATTCAAAAAGTAAACATACACACAGACCCACAAGTCACCCGGCACAGCACACACGGCAGTGCACACGCCGCTCACGCACTCGGCTCCACCACACCTGCCCCTCTCGCAGGATCCGAGCAGTCTCAGAAAGGTACATATTTCATTTTAAATTAAACACTCAAATCTTTGAAAACCCACGTCTGGATGTGTTCAACAAAGAAAGAAACAAACAAACCTACTTTACACGGCAGTCAAGGAGAGCTCCTGCGAATGTTCTCCTCCTCTAACCTGAGACAGCCCAGCCTCCCTGTGGGGGTGAGGGACACATTGCACTTCCCCGAAGACACTGTGCTTAACTGGAAGACATCCTCAGCCGCCAAACCCAACACACACCTGGAAAAAGTGCCTTGGAGAGAAAGATCCACCCAAAATCTATCAAGAAACAAAGTTTCAAGGCATAAGTGGAATGCTAAAACACAAACCTGCATGAAATGAGTTATAATTTATTTCACAAGACTGAAATAAGTCATTTACAAAAAAGTCAAGGTTAATTTTGGAACATAATAAAATTCAACACAGCCCTACGCTTCAACACAAGAGTACAGTACCTATGTACACTAAAGGAATGGTTTGGCACTTAGCAGCTTCTGTTTGTTATTGCATCCCATATTAAGTGGCAAATTTATTTTATAAAACATTATCTAATTTCTGCAGCTACAGTGTCAAAGAACTGAATCTAAAAAGAGATCTTTAAAGTGAACTGATCAAGTCACGCAGGCACTGATTAACACTGCAATAGGGCTCACTCGTTCCTAAATAAGCACAGTCTCCCTGGGGAGGCCTACAGACTGGGAGGACTTCAAACTTCAGGAGTGAGAGAAAGAGCGCTGCTGCCTAGCATGGCGGTGACAGGACGTCAGGGCCACTGGGACAAGTGACGACTGCAGCTTCTGAACGGGAGATTGTCCGCCAAAGCACAGCCACTTTTCAGCCATTTGTCTCTCTAAAATGAATATCTAACTATAAAAAGAAAGTGCTCTTTCTTTGCAGCGGCCACACAGCATGGGGAGAATGTGCAGACCACGGCAGCTGACCCACGCTGCATCCAAGCTGGCTCCGACCCCATCTTTGAGGGGGTGCATGCCCACACGGCACGCCTGGCCTGTGTGCAAGATGAAAACTCTCCGTGTGCCTCCTCCTCCCTGGCGCCCCCGGCCACACTGGGGAGGTGAGGTGCCACACTACCATCCTCCAGGCCCAGGGTGGCCCTTGCAGTGACTTTTGTGTTAACTTACTTCAAGCAGGTGCATGAAAAAACCTGCAGAGCTCCCCCTTTTTCCTGTGCATGGGTGGGAACGCACAGCAATGCTTCATATGCATGTGAACTGCATACGAACATCCCCTACATGGAAGATATTCCTGTTCTCAAATTTACAACCAAAGGATGTATTTATACATTTAATAATTATTAAGACAAAATGCTGCTTCTTAGACTCATATTCTAAGAGAAAAAAAAGTTATAGAAAACAATTAGAAATGAAGCACTCTATATTAAATCGATTAGAAATTTGATATTGCATAAAATTCAAACTATGAAGGTAATCAAACACTTTGAAGTCCCTGATTTCACACCAAGGTGGTATAATTCGAATGGAAAACAAACTATCTTACAAGGTAAGTTCCATTAATGAAAGAACTCTTCTCTGGGAAGTGGGGTAGAGTGGGTTGAGGTGGGAATGAGTGATAGGAAAGGAGGGAAAGAGAAAAAGAGTAATTGCTCTACTATGAACAGAATGAAATTAAGTTGAGGTAGTTTATTCTACCAGCCAAACGTTACGCGTAGCATAATTTGTCTAAAACTCTTACCAGCGAACGGCATTGGGAATATTCTATTACAAAGACCAGATTCTCAACACAGATTCGCATTCTAAGACATTTTCAAATTTTAAACAGTAGTAAACAAGACTTTGTGTGCTTTCAGACAGATTATATTAAAAAGGTTTGATCCCGATGTATTGTATCTGGACAGTTTTGTTTTGAAGTCATAGCAGACCCTCGTTATTCCTCTGACTCAGGTCTTTCCTTTAGAAATCTCCCATCCACTCAAACTTATAGAATGGTTTGATCGACTGGAAAGGAAGAATGGCACTGCAAGATCCTTCACAACTCCAAAAGTACTACCCCAGAAAGTACGGCATGACATACCCTAACCTAAAATGAGAGAAGTTAGCAACTTCCTTGAAGTTCACACAAGAGCTGTGACCTGACTCATCAGTTTACTGGATCTTTACACAACTAAGACAAAATATCATAGAAATTTTGTCTCAGTTTCAATTCATCATAATACAGTCTTAAAAAGATTCTTAGGACAGAGCACTAGTAATAAATGGAGACTAACTGGCATCGAGTCCAATCTAACATTTTAGGCACAAATTCACTGGACAGGGTTAGGCATATTATATCCTTCCAAGTGCAGTAGAAAAGCAATCTTGGTATGCTTGGATGTGTTGATTTGCATATACGGATTTTCTGTTTGTTTACCAAAGCCACGTGCTGCACACAGCAGTCAGTCAGACATGAGCGCCCTTCAGGGAAAATGCACCTTAGTGTTTTAACTTGGACACTTTACATCATACCAATTCCCACTCCCTCTTCCTTTTGATATTTATTAGCTCCATGGTCTACGGACACAGCTCCTTGGAGGAACTGATTCCTCCCAGGCAGTCTTTCAGCAGTGACATGGTCTCCAAACAAGAGCAGAAGCTCAAGCTCCTAAGCACTATAAGACCCCCGCGGAGTTACCATACCAAGCCCAGCACACAGAGCAAGTTTAGCTGCGTCTCCGGCTCCCCTTCTGTCCAGCTATGTGATGGTGCCCTCGGGGCAGGACCTCGCTTTCTGCTCTGCGTCTCTTCAAGGTGAATGAACACGGATTCGGAACAAGCCTTGCTGAAGCTGCAGGCGGAAAAGCTTGCAATTTGCAATACGTAAGGCCGCGCACCCTGTGCGGCGAAGGTCGGATGGAAGGAGTGGCTTTGTGTGGTGCCAGGTTCCTGTGCTCCTTTTAAACTCGCGCACGTAGTCGTAGTTGGTACCTGAACCATGAAAGTAAGCAATGGTGAGACCACACGCCTCTGCACCACCAAGAAACAGTTCCAAGAAAGACTGCAGCACCCTAACCTGTGTCGAGATCTCCAATGACATAGATGCTGGCTCCTATGGGCACAGCTCCGTAGACGAACGAGGAGCTGGCAGGGATGCACAAATTCTGGTCATTCAGATAGATCCACCTGAAAACAAAGCCGCAGGACAGCGTTAAGGAAAGGAAAGCGTGACCGTGATGTTTAGGAAGACTAAGAGATGGGAAACCTGGTGAGCCACCACGGCAGTCTCTCCCTCACACTGCAGCTCCAGGTGGCTGCTGTTGGGCTTCCTGTCACCGCAGAGGGGAGCTGCCTGGGCTAGAGGGTGGACGCCACTTGATGAGAAAGTGCCCCTCCTCCCGAAACGTGCTGCATTACACACTCCAGTTTGCAGCATGGAGTCCTTGCAGCCCGGTATTATCGCCAGTTCTGGGTACTGCCAGTCTTTTAAGAATTTTATTCATTTTCATGACGTGCGCTTCCCTGAAGACCAGTGATATGGAGCATCTTTGTATGTGTTTACTGGACGCTTTATGCATCTTCTTTTGTGAAACGTAAGATCAAAGATTTGCTTATTTCTAAAATTGGGGTTACTATATTCTCAGTGAATTCTAGGATCCTCTGAATTGAGTGAGTGCAAGGCCCCTGTGAGACACAGTAGTCCGAATATTCTTCCCCTGCATGTACTGTGCCTTTTTCTTAATGGAATCTTTTGAGAAACAGATGTTTTTAATTTGATATACCCTTTTTCTGCTTTTAGAGTCATGTTTTTGGTGTCCTTCTAGGAAATCTGTGCCTCCCCCAAGGTTTTATAGATTTTTCTCCTATGTACTCTTCTGCAACTTTATGGACTGAGCTTCTACATTGAGGTCTAGGACACGTTTCAAGTCAATTTTTGCATATGGTATGAGCCTGTATTGTTCTCATACAGATAGCTAATTGTTCCAGAGCCATTGCTGAAGGCTTTTCTTTCCCCACTGAAAGGTGCCTTGACACCTCTGTTCAAAAATCAATTCAAGAACCACTAATGGACTGAGAGTTCCAGGAACGAGTGGCTGATTCTGGAGCAGAGGAGAAAGAGCACAGGATGAGCTGCAGCATCTTGTGGAGCCAGAAAGAAAGTCCTTCAAAAAGGAAGAGGTGCAGCGTGAGGTGCAGGAGTTGGAGGGAGGAGCTCCTAAGCACCAACACGGAACCCTGAGCAAAGAGAGCGCGGCAGGGCTGGATCTACAACTCATGGAATAAAATAAATACCTGTGCATCAGTACCAATATATAGAACAGAAAAAAAAATGGATAAAATAAGAAGAAGGGGTAGGTTTCCTTTACATAATTTCCACTGACAAATGTAGAAGGAACGAGGAAAGCAATGTCCATACTAGGCAGGCACCAGAGTGACGACCGTGGCCTTTACCTGCTGGGCCTACATTAGTGGTTGCAGTGCTCAAAGGACCTCCTCCCAGACACTTGCTAATCTCACTGGGAAAACAGTAACTCTCCAGAGAAGGAAGCCAGGGACACACCTCCTCCTGCTGATCCAGGTTAAGGCACTCACCATCCACCTCACACATACATTTTTCCTCATCCACTGCAGAGAAGGTAATATTACTCTGTGGTGTTGCCACAAGGCACAACCCCAGGATAACCACAAGAAACCATGAGCTCAACTCAAATCAAGAGATATTCTAGGAAAAAAACCTGACTGTTATGTTCAGGAGTCTCAAGGTCAGAGCAGATGAGGAGACTGAGGAATGCAATGTCACAGCCTACAGGACAGCAAGGGAGCATCGTGACCAGATGTATGTAGGATCCTGGACCAAATCCAGAGCAAAGAAGATGCCCGAGGAAACAAGGGTGAAGTTCCAGGAGCCTGGGTTTTAGTTAGCACCATGCAGTGTGAATCTCCCAGTCATGCAGCTTGCACTCTGGTCACGGCGGATGTTGACATGGGGAGAAGCAGAATGAAGGGTCATGGGAACTCTGGGACTATTTCTGCAATCTCTCTACAGAATGAAAGCTGTCTTTTAGTTTAAAAAACTAAGCTTTGCAATGTAGTTATGTTCCCTCAGGGTAATTTGACTAAGCAATTTCCTGTTACTAGCTGACAGGCATGCTGTCACAGTGGGTGTCAGCAGGACCTCAGGATTTCAAGGTGACAATGGCCTCTGGTGCACACAGGTTTTCAGGCATCGTTGCTGGCCTGGCTCACTATGCTGTGCCAGCACCTTAGGTTTGGAGCACTTCCATGTCAAACATCACTAAAATAATTTCACAAAGAGCACCACTTTTATCCAACAGACACTCTTCCCAGGAAACCTTTACAGAACTAGTTAGCTTCCATATTTTGAATTTTAAGAAACAAGGGTACACACTGAATTGTTCAAGATCATAAACAACTCAAAAGCAGAGACAAGTGGCCATCTTCCTACATGGATGCTGGTAACACCTGATTCATTTAACATCTGAATGCTGACTGTGTCAGGTAGTTTGCTGGGGCTGAGAATATAGATTTTGGTCCTTGTTTCTAAAATGCTGGGATGGTCAGGTGCTGGGATGGTCAGGCAGAGAGCTGAAGGCAGCGGCCATGACCACGCTCCAACAAAAAGGAAAAAGAAAAGAACTAAGAGCTCTCACTAAAAAGTAAAAACTGGAGATCCTGAACCAGCCTTTGAAAGAAAAGAGTTTGAAAAATGTCAGACTGCAATCCTGGCTTATTCACATTCCACATCTTCAGGGGTAAACGTCTTTAAGCCTCAGCCTTTAAGTTCCTCCCAGGTTCTGAATCAAAGCTGTTGAGTACCACTGTGCCTTGTCCACAGCTGAGCCAGGACAATCTAACAGGCCCCTCTGGGCGAAGCCGTGGGCAGGGCCACGTTGGCTCACAGGGTGGGCAGCACGCCCACGCTGCTGGGAAAGCTCCCGGGAGCACAGTGATGCTCCCAGCGACTTCGCTGAGCTGAGAATGTAACAAAGCTCATCCCTGCAATAATGGCATGAAGCGAAGGAAGTGGCCTATGTAGGTGACCTACTGAGAGTGGTCCTCAGCTATCAATGATCCAGAATTCCTGGCTTCAAAAAAAAAAAAGCCTCGGGGATTGACCTTATGTATGGCAAGCTGAGCCTTCAAGTGAAATGGACTAGAAGGAAACTTATTGGAAACTTCACTGGACCACATACTGAGCTGCTGCTGCTGCTGCTCATGAGCAGGTAGGAAGGTTCACACCACGCTGATCACTCCACTGCCTTGGAAACTCTGCTCCCTGGGCCTTTATGTCCTGTCTGTAAGCTGGGCACCTCAAGTCCTGCTGTGGGGTGAAACGAGCACGTGCAAGGTGTCCAGGACGCTGGTGTCACCGCGAGAGCCGTGTCTATGAGGAATAAGGCAACACCGTGCGTTCGCAGCCATGCTTTCAAAGACAGCTGTCAGTACTCGGAGACACGATGACATGTCCTCTGATGACTCAGAATTGAGGCTGCCTGGAGAATGACACTGTAAAATACAGCACGGGCTGTAGCAGTGAGCTTCAGAGAGGCGAAGGACAGGAAAGGAGAGAAGGCAAGAGCTCCAGGGGAAGGCCAGAGAGGGGAGAAAAGAAAGCTTTCATGACGTGTCTGCTTCCCCAGTGCCGCTGCAAGCATCAGCTAAAATCTCTGGACAAAACACAAAGCACAGCTGCCGTAGGGCTTCGGTTTGGGGAAGAAAATGAAAGTTGAGTGAGCAAACCCTGTGGAGTGAGCTTCCTGTTCCCTGGGAGTTTTGTCTCAAGCACTGTGAAGGTGGCACGCTGGGTGGCTGAACCTGGCTGCCTGTCTGGCTACAGGAATCGGGAGCCCTAGTGTGAGTGGAGGGCCCCAGCAAGGCAGCACGGAGGCGCCGTCATGGACAAACACCCACTCATCTCAAGCCTTCTGCCGAGTCTGGGACCATGTGCTGTAACCAAGCTCAGAGAACTGAAATGAGAGCTGAGGTGCCCCCGGCACAGGTAGGCGGCCTGCTTTCTGAACACGCTAACTGCCTTCTGAAACTCTCAGTGCCACGCTCTGCAACCACGGAAGAAAACTCAGGCCTCAACAGCATGATATTAAGAGTGTCCCAATGCAGTCCAGAATCACTCAACCAAAGAGCCAGAGAAAGAGAAACCATTCTCAAGGGAACCAACAATCAACAGGTGCCAACTCTGAGATGACTCAGGTGCTGGGATGGTCAGGCAGAGAGCTGAAGGCAGCGGCCATGACCACGCTCAGCGAAGGGAAGGAAAGCGGACTTGTGATGAAAAGATGTCCATTTCAGAACAGAAAGGATGAAAACCCAAAACCAAAAACAATAAACAAAACCCTAGAAGCAAACTGCACGAAGATTTTAGAATTGAAAACGATGATATTTGAAATAAAAATTCTGGATGGTCCTCACAACAGACTGGAGATAGTAAAGCAGCAGCTCACTCAGGACAGAGCAGTGGAAATCATCCAGCCTGAGGAAGGGGAAGAAAATACTCCACACTGAGTGACAACGAAGAGAGTGTGACCCGAATGTCTGGGGCTCAGCTTGAGTGGTGTTTTGTGGGGACCTGAGCCTCAGACCTGCACATTAGGAAGCAAATGTGGCCGCCATGATGATCTGGACAAGGAAGGCCAAAGGAAACCTGGAGTCAGTCAGAATGGGACAGAATGGAGCCAGATCGGCCGCTGGCTCTGTCCCCAGAAGGTGGGAGGGCTGTGTGGAGGCCAGTGCTCACCTCCCTTGAGCTTCTCTGACGCCTGCACCCCAGGGCTCTGCTGGCCAGCGAGCACAGCGCACTGCCCAGCAGGATGGCCTGTTCAGGGCTGGGAGGACTCTTCTGGACTTGCTCCTCGGTCCTGCCCTCAGCCTGAAGGAGCAGCTGCGTTCCTTACACCAGCTATTTATGCATCTTTTTTCATTTTTTGTGCTGGGAGCTGAACAGAGGGCCGTGTGGATGCCAAGGATGTGCTCTACCATTGAGCCGCACTCCCAGTCCCTATTTCCGCACTATTTTGAGTCCCCATTCACCCTTTTTAGTAGCTGGTCACTTCTTACTAGTTAATAATCAAGTGTATTATATTTCCCTGTTCAAATGACAGATGCAGTTTCTGTCTCCTGACTGGAATCTTGTGGTCAAGAGTGGGGTTCGCTCCCATCCTCCAGGTCACATGCCTCCGGGAGGCACCTGAAGAACCTGCAGCTCCCAGGAGCAAGCTCTGGTGAACAGGGCAGAACAACATGACGTTTTGTGCGACATGAAGGTGATCAAATCTCGTGGACTCATGTGGCCGAGGTAGGACTGATCCAAACCCATGGCGAGACACGCAGGTTAACAGTCGGCCCTGCCAGGTAAAAGCAGATGGCTTCTGGTGAGCCTTGCAAATCACTAGAATTAAAAACACTGTTGACCAACAGCCTCGACAACCTACATCTGGGACGGAGTCTGTGATCAGCATCACCAGCTGGCCAAGTTTATGACTTGCAGTCACTCTCCATGATCCACCTGTCACGTCTACTTTTTCCAAGTGAGTCACACAGGGCTGTAAGGCTGTCATCATGCCTGCGATTTCAAGTCTTTGATGGTGGCATAATCTGTCAACTTCCCCAGGACGCAGTGTTACTCCCCGTTTTCTGTGTTGGCAGAAAACCAGAGTTCCAGGGATCCACTCAGCCCTTCCTGCCATGGTATCCGCTAATCCCTGGCTCAGATTATGCCAGGTGTCACGCACGCCTATTCCAATCATATTCTGGGATGAAGAGATGAAACCGACAGACCTGAACTTCAAGTCAGCCCAACTGATACGCAAAAATGAAAGCGGGGGCCTGGAGGGCGAGCAAATGCACAGAGGCAGCTGGAGCAAGTGGGAAGGAGCCTTCACGGGGCACGTGAAAGGAGGACGCAGGAGAAGACCAGCCACCTCCTCAGCCTCGGATCACGGAGACGCCAAGGAGGCTGAACAGGGCAATGCGGAGGTGGGGAGCAACCAGGAAGAGTGGAGAGGTCTGAGCAGGGGGTGAGGTGGCCCAGGCTGGGCACTCGCCAGGGCTGGGCGGAGGCTGAGGACACTGTGCACGCACGGAGGCATATTGAGAAAGCTTGCAGGGCACAGGAAAGATGAGACAAGGAATGATGACCCGGCAGCACAGGCGGGACCACAGAGGACCCTTTCTGAGTATGGACAGCTGGGAGAATGGCAGTGTTATCAACAGGGCTCACATGGGACCAGGAAGACATAGGCTCCCCCGCCTGAGTGGCGGCCAGGACTTGGTAAGAACTTACAGACATTTCTTTGCTTTCCTTCTAACAGTTTTGTTTTTATTCAGAAACACAGAAAATAATAAGATATGGCATTTTCCCAGGAAAATTTTAACCTAAAAATAGGGAACAAAGACAGGAAGGACAAGAGATTACTTAAAAACCGTCTAAATGGTCTCCAGTCTATCACAGATTGCTCATCCAGCCACCGTTTCCGTAATAAGCAATTAGAATGTACATGGGAACATCCGATCTTTTAAGAAATGAATGACTCCTAGATGTTGTTTCTGTAGATATTTAAGAAAAAGCCTGTATTCTTTAAGTCGACAGCGTGGGGTAGTGAAGAGGAGGACTCGAGAGCCAGGACACCTGAGTTTAAACTTCAAAGCTGCCACGATCACCTCTCAGTGCTCGGGTTTCCTCGTGTGCAAAACAGGACTAATTACAGAGCCTCCCCCTCAGAGGGCTGTTCTGAGATCCAGGGAGCTAAGTGATTCATACGGGGCACTCCCCATCGCCTGGATGCTGAGTGTGAGCTAAACGTGTGAGAATCCCATGTGCTACGTTGACAAGAGAACTCGGCTCTCTTCATTCTACTTACAAAGGAACTTGACAGCCTAGAAATAAGGAAGATGAAGATGTAGAATCTTTGTTTTCTGGACTAGGGATCAAACCCAGGGATGCGTAACCACTGAGGCACGTCCCCAGCCTTTTGTATCTCTTATTTTGAGATAGGTTCTTCCTAAGCGGTTTAGGGCTTGGCCAAGTTGCCATCCTTCTGCCTCAGCCTCCTGCATCACAGGAATCAGGTGTGGGCACCGCACCAGCCAAGACGTAGGACTTTTATTTAAAAGTGCTTTTAAATAGTAATGAAAGAGTGAGACTTTTATGTTTAATAATTATGAACTTAAAGTACATGATAAAGGCCATCAACTACACACATGAAACAGACCGACAGGATTATAAAGGTCCCAGCGTCTTCTAGCAGATCAAGTGGCAGGATGAGAAACTGCACAATGGGCCAGGGACAGGCAGTGGTGCCGAGATCTAAGTGGGAGTTGCGCTTCACACTGTCTGAACAGTGGTCCAGCCTCTACAGAAGAGCTTCACACCAAGCACAGAGCCTCTGCTCGTAACTGGAGGGCCTTGTCGAGACTGGGGCAGGACGTCAACACACTACTTCCCACCAGGCAGTGAGCCTCAGCGGCACGTTCCCGAAGGGGCAGGGCAGCTGTCAAGTTCTCTGCCCGCCTCCGCTTAACAAACCCCTCAACTCTCTCACTCTAGGTCTAATGGAGTCTTCTGACAGTTTACCCCTACAAGGGGAAACAAAAAAGGCTATGAAAATACCCTAAGTTTAAAGTACATGAAGAATCAGGTAAGATTCACTTGTATTTTTGACACCTGGGGTCTGTTCACTGCTGTGCTCTGAACAACAGGAAATGAAGTGCACCTTGGCGCCCCCTGGTGGTACCGACTGGGATTACACGCAGCGCAGCAGTGTCCCCTGAGGATCTGAAGGCACCGCTGTGGCGAGAGCACAGCAGTTTCATGGTTACACCAGAATACAAGAAAGGAGGGAATGGACGGGGTCGGGAAGAGAGGCTGCTGCCCGACAGAGTGCACATGGCAGCTTGCCAGGCTCGTAAGAACCTCAGGTGCCACATTTCATCCACTTAACTGACCTCTGCAGAGTGTGACAGAGGCCAGGCAAGAGGCTGGAAGCCAGGAGGCAAAGCTGACCGGGTGGGACCTTGCCCCGAAGGTGTTTCTGATGAGCAGTTATAAACCCAGAGAGCTGTGTACAGAGACCGAGGAACCCCGCTCAGCCTGGAGCACGGGATGCGGCCTTCCCCAGGCTGCATGAGCAGTGACATGAGCATAGTTTTAGAAAAGGTCAGACAGAATGAACAGTGGGAAGGGAAATTTTAGGCAAAAGGAACTGCACACAAGGCTAGAGCTGAAATAATCATACATGTTTGGGGGTGAAAAAGCGGCTCAGTGTGAAACATCTGGGTTGGGCTATAGTAGAAAAAGAGACAAAGGCCATATCACTAAAGGCCAATTATGCCAAGTCAAGGATTTGAACCTTTTCCTAAAAGCCACTGGAAGCCAATGAACTATTTTAAGCAACCAAATGTCAAGATCTGGTCTACGTTTTAGAGACATGTTTTCATGGTTTTTGCTGAGTTACCAATATTTCTGAAATCACTGAAGAAATATCTATGATCCTATCTCCTAAAGGGATAATTCAATGAAATAACCTGAAATCAAATAAACAAAGCTAAAACATGCTTTTAGCGGTGTAAGGTGCAAGCCGCGGAAGCTGTGTGGAACCCTTACCTTTTAAACTCATCATGGTAGAACTCGGATTTGCAGGTGACCATCTCGCCACCCTGGATGTCCTCGCGACTTCTGACTCCCCCAAACACGTACAGCTCCATGGCGACTCCACAGGCCACCGCTCCAAACCTGAAAGCCACACAGCACAGCCAGCGTGAGTCCCAGCTCAAGACCCAAGCCCAGCTCCTCTAGGGCTTGCTGAACCTGCAGCAGCCAGCACTTCAGGCTTCCAGGAAGCGTCAAACGAAAGGTCACTTCGAAAGAAGAGGAAGAAGAGCTAGGGTGCAGGCTTCAGACCAGAAAGGGGGCTAACACCCACGTCCACAGCCACTCGCCTCCTCTCTTTCAGGGGACATATAGCGGTCCACTGCTGGGTCCTCGGGTCATAGCACTCCACGGATTCAAACAGTTTTCCATAGGATCCTCCACCCATGGCATAGATTTTCTTTTTCATAGCTGCATAGCAGCCAATCTGAAAGAAAACAAAATGGTAGGACAGGCAACACTCAGGAGAGCTAGGTGAATAGGTAATGATGCACCCAGCAATCAATCCATCACATAAAGAATCTGATTCCGAACAGCAAAACTACAGTGCTTTCCAATGACACCACTGGACTTACAAATGAGAAGCGCATGGGAACACATACCGTGAATCCCACAGAAGGCCCTGCATCTGAAGTGGGTTAGGGCGACAGTCCTACTTTCTACGAGCTCTCCAAGGTTGGGGGTCTAGCTCAGTGGCAGACACTTGCCTAGCCCGCCTGAGGCCCTGCGTTCAACCCTCAATACCATGAAGGGGGAAAAAAAAATACAAGCTTTGGTCTCTATTCTTTCACCAATAATTTGAAGATCCAAAGACAGAGATTTCATGGAACAAAAAGTCACTTAATTCCTATCCAAATAGCTCAGCTGAAAGGGCACAGAGTGTGTCCCTGTACTTAAAGATGTGAAATACCTACGGCCACGCACGAAGCTTTGGCTTGATGGATAACCCCCGCTCACAGGAGGACTATAAATAAAGGAGGGCTCTGCTCTAAACATCTATGTGAGCCATTTGCTTTCACTTTGCAGGAAGCGAAGGTAATTATTCACCTGCAGACTGACTAATGTTTCTCCCCGTCCTGAACGGTGATGAGGGAACAGGCGGGGACATCTGGCTGCCCCCAGGTAAGTACATACACATGGCAGCCGACAGACCTGCAGGCAGCGGTGCCATCGCTGTCGACAGGGAAGGCAAGCTACCAGGAAAGACAGAACTCCACCCATTTCCCTTCTTTCAGAACCCGAGCTGTACCAAACCATGTTACAGAAGAAACACTGACTTCAGTGCGATTCATGAGCAGACTGGTTGTCACAGCCGCTGTTCTCACCTTCCTAACCATGGTCAGGTCGGGCTGCTTCGTCCAGGTTTTAGAGTAAATGTCGTAGCACTCCATGGAGATCAGCTCCTTCTCACCGTCCTCCCCGCCCAGAATGTACAGCATCCCATCGATCTCCACAATTCCAAAGTT
The DNA here is from genome assembly GCA_020662805.1 of Glaucomys volans. Classification (NCBI taxonomy): domain Eukaryota; kingdom Metazoa; phylum Chordata; class Mammalia; order Rodentia; family Sciuridae; genus Glaucomys; species Glaucomys volans. Next base: position 134,406 of record JAJEJO010000244.1, on the reverse strand, counting down.
GTGTCTCGCCTAAAAAGACATCAAAGACCTTTGTATGCAACAGCTGACACTCTGATATCACTTGGTGTTTGATACAAATTGGGGATGTCGTTTTATTGCAGCGTTCCACAAAGAAGTGTCGTGTTCAGAACCACTCCTCCTAACCCTTCTTCAGCATTTCTGGCTTCACCAGCAGCTTGCCCTTCCAGCACAACAGAGAGCCCCAAACCAGGCATTTTTCAGAACAAGGGAATAAAATGTGATGAATTCACTGGCAGATCATTACTATTTAACTCTGAACAGCTCACAGCAAGAAAAAAAATATTACCTTAGATAATAGTGGGTTCCACAGAACTGCGTTTGCAGAGCAATGGGCTGCGGGGTTCCAAGTGGAGGAGTGAAAGACGAGGAAGAGCTGCCACTGCGCAGGCTCTCCACGGAAAGGCAGCGGGGAGCACCCGGCTGCCGAGGTCCTAGGAGTGGCTGAAGCCCTCCCACCTCCACATCAGTGCCCCACGTGCTGGGCCCTGTCCCAGTACTGAAAGGGAAATGCGGCAGAAGGCATTTCCAGCCATCAGAGAGCCTCCGCAAGGACTGCGAAACACCTCGTGTGAGAAGGCCACACTTGCATGAGGAGAGGGAGGCAGGGTCCCCCAAGAAGCAGGGACACCAGCAAAGGAGGGAGGGAGGTGAGGAGAGGTGCCAGGTAAGGAGAGGCAAACAACACAAAGGCCCAGGGCAAGAGCAGTGGGGCCTGAGCAGGAAGGAGAGAGAGGCAGGGCGAGGGGGCGAGAGCGCACCAGGCGGGGCCTAGGCGGGCTGCCTCTTCTCTTCCCGGACACTAGAATACTAGCCAGCAAAGGTACCAAGGAGAAAAAGAAACACATCAAAGAAACACATGGTTACCTCATTCATGGGTGGCAACGCAGTCCACGTATTTGCATCTGGGTCGTACTTTTCGCCTGAGCTCAGGGTCTGCTTATTCTCATCTTGGCCCCCGAATACAAACAAAAATCCCTCTGCAAAAACCACAGGAGACACATGAGACACCTGAAATGCACGTCTTCAGCACATAAAGCTCTACGGGGTGCAGCAGCCTCTGGAGACCTTTTTCAGCCACCACTGCTTTGTCCTTGGACTTGGGACCTTTGTCATATGTCATTTGCCCCTTGGTGACAGAGCCAAATTTGTGAGTCATTCTGACCACTCTGCTTCACTCATTGGTGTCTCTGAGGGGACTCCCACCCCTATGGTGAGAAGGCAGCTGGCACCACCTCCTCATCCCTAGGCAACTCCAGATCTTCTCAGTTCATCGAGTCCATTTCCAGCTCCGACTTCCATGTAACACGTGACCCACAGGCCCACACCTGTCCTCAACACCCCAGGAGCACTCAGCTGAGTGCTGGGGTGCACTCTATATTCAAAACAGGACCCAAGAGTAACTACTGAACTTCTTATTTTATGTAAAGGTGGATTAGATATTCTGCAAAAAAATCTACATTGTTGGATAAAACACTTAAAAAAAATAACCTTAGAAAAAGAAGCCAACAAAACAAAACGGAAACAATGAAGGAAGTAGAACCTCTAGAGTGGTTACCAGGTATGGAATCAATTTGCTTCTAAGGCATTTCCCACTGAACAATTTGTACTTTTGTCCTGGGGATGAAAAGACAGAAATCTAAGTCCCAGGCCCACAGAAGATCTGGCTCCTGGCAAGAAATCCTCTTCCAAGTCCTACACTGTCAGGGTGCAAGGCAGCCAGAATGAGTGCTCAGACTGACACCTCCCTGCTCGCCGAGGAAACCTCCAGCCGTGAACTCAATTTACAGTCATACCAAAGTTGTGGTGTTCTCAGGCAATAGGTAGAATCAAATGCAAAATTTCCAAGGAAGGAAGGAAGGACTTTCATCGAAGCCTCAGACTGTTAGCATTCTAAAATTTTAAGGCATCAAGCATTGATACAAATAATTATTAATGAAAATGTCAGCATCCAAAGATATTCAAACATACCAAGAAATTAGGTTCTATACAAAACAAAAGCAGCAGAAGCAAAGAAGGGGAACAGTCCTGTATGGATTTCAAATACTGGAGAACTGAAAGCCAATATCTGATAAAGCAACAATTCTACCATTTCTTTTCTTCAAAAGAAAATGTGAAGATAACCCTAGGAAACGTGGAACTACAGAAATGACAGCAGATTACAGGTAGGTAATCCGCTGCACCAAGAGGAAGCTGCGTATCTCCTTCCCAGCCACTGACCGCCAGAAACCCATTGAAGTGGACGAGGAACGCAAACTCTGCACTTCTTATGACAAGCGTATGGCCACAGAGGCTGCTGCTGACACTCTGGGTGAAGAGCGGAAGGGTTATGAGGTTTGAATTAGTGGTGGGAATGACGAACGAGGTTTGCCCACTAAGCAGGTGTCTTGACCCATGGCCGTGTTCACCCGCTACTGGGTAAGGAGCATTCCGGTTACAGGCCAAGGTGAACTGGAGAGAGAAAGCCCAAGTCTGTTCAAGGTTGTTCTGTGGATGCCAATGTGCGCATTTTCAACTTGGTTACTGTAAAAAAAGGAGTGAAGGATGTGCCCGGACTTTTGCATACTACTATGCCTTGTCAACTGGGACCCTAGGAGCTAGTAGAATATGCAAAATTTTCAAGCTCTCTAAGGAAGCTGATGTCTGCCAATATGCCGTCGGAAAACCCTTACAAGAGGAAGGCAAAAAACTCAGTACCAAAGCACCGAAGATTCAGCTTCTCCTTGCTCCATGAGTCCTGCAACACAAGCACAGTGTACTGCGAAGAATAGGGAAGAGGCCGCCGAGTATGCCAAACTTCTGGCCAAGAGAACGAAAGAAGCCAAAGGAAAACACCAAGAGGAGACTGCCAAGAGATGCAGGCTGTCTCTCTGAGAGCTTCTACTTCCAGGTCTGAATCCAGGCAGAAAAAAGAATTTTTAAGAGTAACAAATACATAAGATCAGATCTTTTAAAAAAGAAAAAGAAATGATAGCAGATTTCAAAAAGATTGAAAGAGAAATTCTAGAAATAAAACAATGAATGGGTTACTAGATTCATCAGTGCTAAGGAGAAAACTCTAAGTATAAAGACAAATCAAGTACAATCATCAAGAAGGCTACAAGGAGAGATGAAAAGATGGAAAATAACACAAAGAAGACAGGAGGTAGAAGATGGAGTTAAAAGGTTGTGCAGGTTTAATGTGACTTCCAAGGGCAGAGGGAGAGAGGAGAATGGAGCAGAGGTAATGTGTAGACAAAAGAGCCAACAATTACCAAATGTGATGCAATTTTAAGTTAAAAAATATACATAGACATAGACACACACACACAATGAAATGAAATGGCAGAAAAAAAGAAAGAAGGCAAGGCAAGGAAGAGCTAATTCTGGGAAGACAGAGAAGAAAAGATTTTTAGATTGACAACTGACTTAAAAATGAAAGCAGAAATCAGAGGAAAGATACCTTCAAATGTGCTGAAAAATAGTATCAACCCAAAATTCAATATGCACCAAACAAATTCTTTAAGAATGAATGCAAAATAATGACATTTGCAGACAAATACATCTGAGAGTTTTCCATCAAAAGACCTATTTTAAAGGAAATTCAACAGGATGAATGTCAGAGAGAAGGAAAATGATTCTAGGTGTGAAGTCTGGTGCGTTAGAAGGAAGGAAGAACACAGTGAACTTTCTACCTGTCCATCCATCCATCCAAAAACACAGATCAAAAATACATACATTATGAATATGTCTCTTAATAATCATGTATTTTAATACCATAAGATGGTGGAACATGAAAAATGAGTAATACCTTTAAGGCAAATAAGCACACTTTACACTCTGATAACTTAGGACACAGGCTGTAATATCTAATGTACAAAGGATTGTTAAAAAAAGAATATAACTTCCAAACTAGTAGAAGAAAAACTGAATGATGAAAAACAGTCAAAACCAATTTTTTTAAAAAAGTTAAGCCGGGTGTGGCGGCGCACGCCTGTAATCCAAGTGACTTGGGAGGCTGAGGCAGGAGGATCGCGAGTTCAAAGCCAGCCTCAGCAACTCAGTGAGGCCCTAAGCAACTCAGTGAGACCCTGTCTCTAAATAAAAATACAAAAAAAAAAAGGTTAAAAAAAGAAAAATAGAATAGACTGAGGCAAGAGAAAGGAACTATTCAATCGTGTTAGCTTCAGTCACTACAACCACATAAACACTCTCTTCATTGCTTCGTGTTTGAAACACCAACCCACCCAGACAATCTTCAGAACCCGCTGGCCCAGGAGCCTCTGCGATGGTGTGTGAGTGCCAAGTGTGGGTTTGCACACGTCGGGGAGGAGTGCAGGGAGCCGACTCCGGGAAGGCAGGAGACCGAGGCCCTCATCTGTCACGGCACTATTCTGTCCAACTCTTTACTGTTGACAATGACTCCTAAACTTTTGAGAGTCATAAAATGACGTCTGTAAAATCGTGTAACTACGGCCATTTTTATGGTATGGTCTGGCAAAGCTTTAAATATTTTAAAGGTAATGTTAGTGGCAAGCAGAAACAAGTAACCATGCCAGCAGGACAGCCGACAATCACTAGCTTGATGTGAAATGGCACTTGCTGGGTGAGCTCAGGGTCTGAGGAGGAGAGAAAGGCAGCCAAGCACGGCAGGGCAGCAATCTCAGTCCTTCCTGTCATCTCCTGAAGGAGGGGCTTTGAAGAATGTGGAACAATTTTCAAACTTATAAACGTCAAATAAAACATACTTTCTGTAGTAAAATAACTTTGAGCCACTGCCAATTTAAGTCATATGTTCTAAAGTCTCACAGGAGTTCCAGACAGCATCAACTCTGAAGATGGGAATATATGACTCAAGGAAATGCTGGGACCACGGACAGCTGCACAGCTAATCGGGGCCGGCTCCTCTCTTGGTGACACCACCTGGCCCGGGCTCCTCCACCGTACAGATGACTGTGTATGGGGACTTAAAACAATGAGGACTGACACAGATGCTCCTCTCTCAACCACGGTCTTGAAAGCTGGACCCACACTGACAACGTCATCATGGAGAGTCAATAAAATTACATCTTCAAAGGTTGTGAGTCATTCCACATGACCCTGAAATGAGGGATCAGTGGTCGTGCCTTCAACTAGACCTGACCACAGAATGTTACCTGCTGAGAGGACTCCGTGGTTGATTCTTGGCATGCTCAAAGGTGCCAGCTCGATCCACAGCTGCCTGTTAGGGTCGTAGAGAGGACACATGCATCGCATCGAGGCCGTTGGCTTCCGGGAACTAAGGAAATAAATAATTGATCAGCAGTTAATGCTTTATAACATTACTAGCTTTAGTGCTCTACAGAATGTTTAAAATGTTAAACCATCGATTGCTAGTATGCTTTAGAAACGGAAAAATATTCTGAATTCTCATTTATATGGAACTACTTGTTCCCCTATCCCACCCTTCCATGCCTTGCACCCCACTTACACTCTTTCCTCCCCGCCCACGGTCACGATGCACTCGGAGTAACCCCGGGGCTTGAAGTTGGCCAGCATCGCCTCTCCCTGCTGCGGCTGGCTGAGCGGGATGTTGCTGCACTCTTTGACAATTTCCCGTACCAATGGTTCATTCAGCATCTGTTCCCGTAAATAACTAGAGTCCAACCCTGACACCCAGAGTGCTGACATGACGTCCTTCATGTGGACCTGCAGAGGGAGAGAAAGGACGGACTAGCCTTGGAGAGCAGTGGGGGCTCCAGAGCACATATCCCCCCACCTGTGGAAATGCTGATCGTCATCAGTCCCTCCACTCACGAGCGAGGTATCAGGGCCAGGGTGGCTGCATGCATGCTCACCCCTTTCCTTCTGCTTCCCAGAGCCTCAGGAACAAAAGCTAAAAATTTTAAAATCATCATTTCGTATTTATTTTTGAGTATCAGTGGAGTTTCAAGCAGCAGCCCTCTTCACATCCACAGGGTTCCCCTTCCAATAAGTAAATAGAGTAAAAAAAAGGGCTATAATTTGCTTTATAGCAACATATTTGGATGTGCTAAGGGGTCAAATCACATTTACATAGGTATCATATATGATAATATATATAATATAGTAAATTTAGGTAGTGTGTCAACATTAATATTCTAAGAAAAATACAGAAAAGCCCAAGTTAAAAAACACTCTGAGCGCTCTATGATCATTCCTGTAGTGCTGTTCAAAATAACGGACGTGTGTAAGATGAATTAAATGCTTCTGCCGCCCTACACTGAACCAGCGACTGCGGCCCACATCGCTAAGATGAGAGACTGTTTATTAACTGGTATATTCTGGAGGTTTTCTTGGGTTTTCAGTGGTCACGCTAAGGTATACTCTTCTGTGCTCTGAGTAATAAAAGCCAAGGATCTTTATGGCATCAAGCTCAGATTAACCCAAGGACAAAGCACTGCCTCGTTTCCCTAGCAACCGGTCACCTTAAGCATTCTCATCCCTTTGAAGCAAGAAGAGGACCCAGCAGAAGCTGGGGAGCAGCAGCCTCTCCTGAGGTGGTCTCCGTGAGCAGGGCGAGCAGAGACCTCTGACTAGCATGGAAAAGCACACTCCGTGGCCTAATAAACTGACAAAAGACTCCGCCGTGGCTTCTCAACATACACACTCAGGTCTATGCATTTAAAAAACGGTAAGGTAGTTATTAAAACTTAGGTCAACAGTTTCCAAGAACAATTAACAGTGCAACTGTACATTTTTGAAAGCCATTCTCTAAAATCAACCTAATACATTTCTTATTTTAAAATGAGTAATTGGAGCTAGTTTTTTATTTATAAGAGCAGCCTGGAAATGAAGTCCTGTGCTTTTGCTCCCTCCTCCATGTGTTCCCAGCTTGGATCTAAACATTGATATTCTCTGGGACCTTCTTTCCCAAGCTGTCACTCCCAGAACCTTCCCTGTGTGGGCGGAACCACCGGGCTCCATGAACTCCAGAGCCCGCCTGCTTTCTCCCCTCATGGTGCCAATGACTGCAGGGAAGCCCCATCCAGCTCCAGGAGGCACGCCCGTCGCCTCTCTGCGGGACTCCACGCGCCTGCTGATGGCACCTGGGGGGCGGGTAAACCCAGTAATGCGCCAGGCAGGAGGGATGCTAAGGGCATGGGTGGAGACCTGGCAGTCCTGCAACCTCCAGCTGAGACTTGAAGTGCGCTCTGCCATTAAAAGCAACATAGGGCAGATGTTATGCTTCTTCCCAGGTCCATTTTTCTTGCTGATACAGACTGGCCTGAAAGGCCTACCTACCGCGTTAGTGATAGATGGAAGATGTCTCACAGATACCTTTTAGGTCACAACTTGGTAAGTCTTTCAAGTTCAAAGAGAAAGAAAAAACAAGTTGGGCGTGGTGGCGCACGCCTGTAATCCCAGAGTTTGGGAGGATGAGGCAGGAGGATCGCGAGTTCAGAGCCAGCCTCAGCAATTTAGCAAGGCCCTAAGCAACTCAGTGAGACCCTGTCTCTAAATAAAATACAAAATAGGGCTGGGGATGTGGCTCAGTGGTGGAGTGCCCCGGGGTTCAATCCCAAAACCAAAAAAAAAAAAAAAAAAAGAAAAAGAAAAGAAAAAAGAAAGACAAAACGACACAATTTGGATTAAAAGCAAATCAAGAGGCATCCTGAGACCATGCTGCTAATGACAGGTACCTTCCTTATTTCTGTGTCATGCGCTATCCACCGAATCACTGCTTCAAACACGTATCTTTCATTGCCCACATTCAACTTCTCAAGAGAAATCACTTCTTTGAGCTTCTGAGGACTCAGTTCCAGGAACTCTTCTGTGCTGCTGACGTCCCGGAAGTGAGTCTCCAGGTACTCAGTGGCGAGGTAATGGACGTGGTGCAGGCAGTAGTGCAGGGCAAAGTCCCGGATGCCGATGCAGTTCTCAGCAGCGATGCAGCCTTCCAAGAACTCACAGCACAGGGTCTTCAGGTCCGTCAGAAGCAGCAGGTCTGCTGCCTGCACAACGTCCTGGATCGTGTCTTCATTTAGCCTGATCTGTAAGAGGACCACAGCATTTGATATCTGAATGTGATATCTGAATGCTATTGAAAACCCAAACCACTGCTTGATTAGCTAACCACATGACGTTTTCACTTCTGTGGGCCAGGAGTGAGTGAATGTCTGTGACAGCAGAACCCTCGACCAAGAGTGCACCTTGTACCAACGTGAGCAGATGTGTGTTTCCCCTCCCCAGCCTTCCCCTGCTGTGTCCCTGTGCACTCCCAACCCTGCCAAGGTGGTGACCTGTCTCACTCCCGTAGCTCAGAGGAAGCTCTGGAGTAGAATGCGTAGGACACAGTGTTCTGCCTCCCATGGGGAACAGAGGAGGTTTCTTCAATCTAAGCACCAGAGAGGCGGAAAATCTTGCCTCCAACTGCGCTGAGTTTTCTCTTCTGCCGAGTGGTGTGCCCGGCTGCATGCAAGCCCTGAGAGAGAGCTCTCTACCACCTCCGCAGCCCGTTCTGATACCAAACACCACGGGAAGCAACTGTTACGATTTGGCCTTAAAATTACCTTTTGGAATAAATTCCTATTATAAGGGTTTTTTCCCCTCATTATTAATGTTTACTTTTCCTTTGTTTTCCTCAATTTCCTAATTGATGCTTCTTTCTCTACGCATGTCAGTTTCTTGACGACCAAAGCAGTGTAGAGATATGGGCCACTAACACACTGCCACAATCACAAGTGAATTCCCCAAGCAAGGGTGCTTCCCGACGCTCAGAAATGTACAGGAAAGAATTCAGAGTACAGCCAGGCGCGGTGGCGCACGCCTGCAATCCCAGTGACTCGGGAGGCTGAGGCAGGAGGATCGCAAGTTCAAAGCCAGCCTCAGCAACTTAGCGAGGCCCTAAGCATCTCAGTGAGACCCTGTCTCTAAATAAAATACAAAATAGGGCTGGGGATGTGGCTCAGTGGCCGAGTGTCCCTGAGTTCAATCCCTGGTTCCAAAAAAAAAAAGAATTGAGAGTACAGCAAGAACCGCTTCACCCTGCTCTCCACGTTTTAGACCACAAACAAAATGCACAATTGCCAGTTGCTTTGGAAACTGAGCGACAGAACTGCAGAAGGCAGTGCAGGGAGCAGGCCCTACGCGAGGGAAATGCCCTCTTACAAGACACCTTACATTCAGCCACAGGATGGCAGAGAGCTATTCAAATACCAGCATGTGAAAAAAAACACTGCACCACGTCTCAGGAAAACTAACCTGCCAATTCAGGAGCTGGCTGTAAGTTATACCCGCAATCACGGTTTCCCATTTAAAATGGGAACACACCACAGACATTAGTCTGCAAACAGAGTCTCAAGTTTGGGATCCAACCCTAGGCATACATGCTCTCCCTGGCCTGTGACGAGCGACACTGACCCCAAATCCACCGAGGGACTGGCCACAGGCCTGCTCTGTAAAGCTACAGCCTCTCAGGATTTTAAGGGCTGACCCCAAGTCACTTTAAGTCTGTTCACACTCATATATGCTTGCGGCCTGTGTTTGGGGAAAAGAAGAGGGAATGATATGGAATCACACCGCACACCTTCAGGACGGGAGTCCTGAGTGCGGCTCTGGACAGAGCAAAGTGCTGAGAGAAAGCAGCAACAGGCTCGGGACCCCGACAAGGAGGACAGCCTCCTTACAGCAAGGAAGACACAACCCGAGCAGCGGCAGGGGAGCCAGGGAGCCAGCAGGGCAGACCTTGGAGAGGAAGACGACAAACCGCTCTCTCCTGGCACCGCGAGCCACCCTGACGTCCTGCTAAAACCAGCCTGGACTCATCCCCAAGCCAGACTTGAAGTCACACTGTGGGGCTGGGGGTGGGAAGTGGGAAGTGGGAAAAGGGAAAAGGAAAAGCAAGACGTCTAGTCACCGGTCATTCCTTCCCTGGGCGTCACTACACCCTCAGAGGGCAAAGGGCAATTGGGGAGAGAGACTGGGGTGAGGCAGGGATGGGGTGCTGCACTGGGTGAGGCACTGGGGCCAGGGCGTCACCACTGTAAGGGCGTCTGCCATTTGTGTCAACCTTCCGTCCTGGGAATGACCTGTAAGGAGCGCTTCACTTCTATGAAAAAAGCCCACGGTCCAAGGAAGCTCCTATCCCTGCTGTGGGGACAGAACACATTCCCTGATGGTGTGGGCAGGAGCGAGACTGGACTCCAGATGCAGAAACAAGACACCGAGGGCCCAGCGAGGGCCCACAGGGCCCCACATCTGCAGGGCGGGTTCCATGCGGCAGACAGATTGGGCTGGGTCCATGGCTGGTGGCTTGTTCCGGAGCAGGTGGGAAAGGAGCCCAGCATGGGCGCCACCGCCGGGAGGAACCACTGAAAGCCCCCAATGGAGGAAGATGAAGACAGGTCACTGGGCCACGGCGAGCTCGGGAAGCCCTGGGGCCTCTTCCCCCGTGTCTCACCATACCTGCCCGCTGAAGATGTAGTCCAGGATCTCTCTCATAACCATCACCGATATCCCTTCAAGTTCAATCTTATAGGTGGATCCATCATCTTTTGGAGGATTATAGTTTAATTTTGTCCTAAGAAAGGAGAAAAATGTAAAATTCATATGAAAAAACAGGTATAGCTATAAATATTTATGCACTGAAGTATATGATACATATTGGTTTTATTCCTCTTCCCAGAAAATTTAGTTTATTAGCTTTAAGTTAATATATTTTTATAATGGTCAACTATAAAACATGGGTACCAATGTTCAAGACGCTGCTTCTTTAAAAAAAGACAAAGCAGACAACTAAAGAACTAAGATCCATGTGATCGTGAATCTCTATTTCACTTGGAAATCCAAGTCCCTTTAGGCTTATTATCTGTGTATTTATTTATCCAATTAATTATTTTCAATATTGTAACAAGGACTCCACAAGCCCAGTACCCAAAGCAAAAGCTAAGTGTTGACAACAATCTGCTTTAACCAACTGGTCCTTCCCAAACCACCATTACTTCGCTTCTATCATCTGAAGTAACTATAATCCAAATCCCGTGTTGAATTTCTTGCTCCCTTTATTTGTTCGTCCACAAGAGATGTATTTTTAAGTCATTCCAATTTTGTATTTTAAGCATATCCCCTGGTTCTGCTGTGTGACATTCTACTTTCCCACGATGGTCTCTGATCGTCACCAGGCTCCTGCTGTGTGAACACGAGTTGCTGTAACTAGTACACACACATCTCCTTCCGCGCTCTGTAAAAGAGCTTCCCTTGGCTGCGCCGGGGAATGGAACTGGGCTGTGTCATCCCCACGGCAGAAGATGACAACCCTCCTCCACAGCTGGAGCAGCCGACAGCCTCATCTCCGACATGGGTCCACACCCTCTACGATGCCTTAGGCTGGCCCCGAGGGCGACGGTGGCACCTCACTGGGACTGCCAATCTGCACTGCCCTCATCATCCAGGGGCTGAATGTCCCTGTGTGTGTCCATGGCCATGTTTCCTCTTCTCTCATATCAAAAGTTCTTTACATATTCTTGACATTTTTGTTGTTGTTGTTCTGTAGATTGAACCCAAGGGCCCTTTACCACTGAGCCATGTCCCCTGCCCATTTTATTTTTTTATTTTGAGACAAGATCTCACTAAGTTGCTTAGAGCCTTGCTAAGTTGCTGAGGCTGGCCTCAAACTTAAAATCCTCCTGCCTCAGCCTCCAGAGTCACTGGTTTACAGGTGTGCACTACTGAGCTGGACTGTATTCTTGATATTCATCCTTTGGTAGACTTCAGCTTTTGAAAAGGTGATGGACAATTTGAAGAACAATTTTTCAAAGTCAACACTTTAAAGTTTTGTTTAAGAGTTTGCAATTTACCTAAAGTGTAAACGATATTCCCAATATTCTTTATTAAGACTCTTTATGGTTTTTAAAATACATATTTAAGTGAAAACTTTAAAGTAACTTTGAAACATAATATTGACAGGAATTACAGCTATGTTAAATCTCAGAAATGGCACTATGCTTACTGCTGCCAAGTAACTATGCTTTCTAAAGAAAAGTAAAACACATCTCACATGCTGATCCCAAGCAGCAACAGCTAACATGGAGAACATCTGGAAACCAACCAGCATTTAAACTCACCCTTGCATTCAGAACTCTCCAGTAAAGTCAATCAAGAATCAGACTTCTGGTAGGAAGAATACAAGAGAGCAGGAAACCACATTAAGGAAACTTCCTAAACTAGAGACAGACAAGAGCATCTGCCTGAAACACCGAGGTGCGTATCGGAGTTTGGCAGAGAGCAAAGGCCACACGTAGAATGGACCCACAGACCTGCACACTTAGGAACCCTCGGACCAGGGAGCCATGGACAGAGGGGAGAAGGACGAATGCAAAGCAGCAAAGTTTCCAGAAGAGCTGAATTTGCAGATCCTCCCTCCACATGTCCACACAGCTTCCTGCGCAGTTTAGTACGGCTCTCTCCAGCTGGACTGGGAGAACAGCCATTTATAATCTGAAAAGGATGGAACTGAGGGTCTCCTGAGAGAGCACCAGGCACATCTGCAGGAAGGTGTGTGGCACCAAACAGCTGAGAGGACATGTGCACCTGCTGAACCACCGGCCCCCACTAACTCAGCTCCAAAAATGCTGAAAGCAAAGCCAGTATCCCAAGCAGAAAGCCCAAGACTCTTCTGGAGGATTCCATCAGCCTGTACTGATGTCGATCTGTCCAAGGAAAACAGGCCAGCTTGACCATGACCCAGCGAAAGCCGTGGTTAGCAAATGTTACAACCCAAGTGGGAGATGGAATTCACTCCAGGTAAACAGGCCCCAGGGCCAGATGGGCTCAGACTCTCCAGGTGCTGCCCCAGCTACCGGGAGACTGATACCGTCTATCTTCACACACCTGCAACACTTTATTTTTTGCACACTCGTTAAGAAACCGAGAGCCCCATTCTTACAATTGAGTACATAGGATTCGCTAGACATGTAAAAAAAGACAATAGGCAAACCAAAATCAACAGAAAAAAGTGAAGGTCATGCCAAATTGAAAAGTTCAAGGAAAAAAGAACACTCTCATTAATATTCCCAGACAGAAAAGAGAGGATATTATGCTCATAAGAACAGGATGCTCCAGAAAGAAGCAAAGAAAAAATAATTTAGTGGTTGCAAAACAATTTTTTCTGATTGATTTGAACCCCAGGGCATTGAATCTCTGAGCCACATCCCCAGCTCTTTTTGTTATTTTGAGACAGGGTCTCACTAAGTGGCTTAGGGAGAATTTGCGATCCTCTTGCCTCAGCCTCCTGAGTTGCTAGGATCACAGGAATGTGCATTGTGCCCAGCACAAAACAAAATTTTTCTGAATAACAGGTCAAAATGAAAAGTTGAGGAATCTCCTGGAAAAAAAGAAAAAGACAAAGGCAGAGATAGGAAAGTTAAGAAAACTGTAACATCAGTACAGAAAGTTGTACATCTGAAAACAGAAACATCCCACAGCAAAAAGAATACCAAGGAAGTGCTTGAGACATGGACGACAGACCCACGCAGTTCTGTTCAGTCTGTTTCAGAGAAAAGAAGGAAAAAGTTCTTAACGCTTTCAGAGAAAAAAGAAGCTACCCAGACAGGAAGGGCAGTCAGAAGGGCGTCATGCTTATGAATGGAAGCAGACAATGGAGATGACCTCAAAATTCCGGAGGAAAATTATTTCTAACCCAGATTTTTTGTCGTTGTGTTGCAGGGCTGGTGACTGAACTCAGGGCCCCACACACGCTGGGCAAATGCTCTGCCACTGAGCCACATTCACAGTTCAGCACAGACTGTCACAACTGACCAAACCATCAAGCAAATATCAAAACAGAACAAAGACATTTTACACACACAAGATCACAAAACAATTTCCCTCCCATGAAACCTTTCTCAAATGCTGTTGGAAAATGTGCTTCAACCAAGTCAAGAAAGTGGAGGTTTCTGGATACTAAGAAGATATGATCCAGCAAAGAATAGTGAAGGGAACGCAGGGTGGTGGTAGAGGATGGTCCCAGGACAACCGTATGGACCAGGACAAGGGGGCCAGGCTTATTTTGGTGTGAGTAGGAGGCACTTGCCAGTCCGTATGAAGATGTGACACGTGGTCTATCTGAAGGTATAAAGATGGTATTGCACAACTTTGCTTTCTCTCTATATTTAAAACTACACTCCTGGGGCTGGAGATATAGCTCAGTTGGTAGAGTGCTTCTTGCTTTGCAAGTACAAGGCCCTGAGTTCAATCCCCAGCACCACAAAAAAACAAACAAACAAAACTACACTCCTGTGTCAGAGCTTCCATTGAACTCCAGGTTTTATTCAATAGGCACTTCTTGCAGCACCCTAAGGATTATCTATATGCCTGACACTTTTATTACTAATGACCAAAAAAAAAAAAAAAAATTTAGTCAAATCTTAAGAGAGAAAACAGAATGTGGTAAGAAAAACACCCAAATCACCAACACTTGGCTCTACATGCACTGAATCATCTTGCTGACAGCAGACATGTCCTCGAGTGAGTGTCACTTAGGACGTCACTATGTGTATTGCTGCTGTGCTGGTTACCAATGTATTGTTTCTTGTCTTAAATTTGCCCTTTTTGCTAGCTTGGTGAAAATGGGTCTGGGCCTTTTAGATCATTTTCCTTTGTCAACCAGCACGTGTTAAGCTTTTTAGGAGAGGAACAGGAAACACCCAGGAGGAAAGGGTCCGCTCCTGGTTCTGGCTCCCTCTGTGGGCTTCCCTCCCAGCCCCGGGCTCCTGCAGCACGCGGCAGTGCCCTGGAACCTCCTTCAGGCACCTTCCCACGAAGCTGTCCCACGTCCCCCAGAGGACAGAGTTCCAGCAAGTTCTGCCAGTGTGGCTTTTCTGCCCTTCCATGAGCCACGGGTATGTCCTGTCTAGGCTGTCCAGCCCTGCGGGTGGCAGCGCCCTCTCTCATTCCTATACTTGCAGTTTCCTTTACTTCTTACTAGCCAGCCCTCCATGACTCCATTCTCCTGTTATAATGATTCTTTTCTTCTTTCTCCCCAAAATTGTAGAGTAAAATTTATTAGGAACCCACTGAGAGAATCATGGTTGTTGGCAATGGCAAAACCAGATTCCCATGATTTAGATCAGAAGACAGAGGCTTATGAAGTGGTCAGGACAAAAGCAACTTCATAGAAGCCAAAATATAACTGGTTTATCTCAAGCTGGTACCAGTCAGGTACATTCCTGGGGCCAGGGTCTGGTCACAAAGCTCTACATTCTACTTCAATGGTTCTGTCTGTTTACAGCGTGCTGGGAAACTAAGCAGAGGAAACCAACCAGGGTTACTCAGGGGTTAAAATCACAGTAGTTACAACTCAAGATGGCTGCGATCATGGCGAGTTGAATCCACACAGTCTTCATGACATCAGGTTTAATTTTTTAGCAAGATCACTTTGTAGGTAGTATATGTACTTCCATCAGGAGGAACACAGCAACTGATTGGCTTTGTTCTATCAATTCGCAGCTGGCACCGGGGGATGTCATTGATCCCAGGGACTCAGGAGGCTGAGGCAGGAGAATCCTAGGTAGCAGCCCAGTCTCAGCATCTTTTTTTTTTTTTTTAAATATAAGTTTTTTAGATGTTGAGAGACCTTTATTTTATTCATTTATTTATATGTGGTGCTGAGAATCACACCCAGTGCCTCACACATGCTAGGCAAGCGCTCTACCACTGAGCCACAAGTCTCAGCCCCAGGCTGAGCATCTGAGAGACCGCAACCTTTCAAAGCCTGCCAGGGCCTCCAGTGAGTGTTCTGGGTGGGAAATCTGAATCACCAGGGGGTATGCAGCACAACACCCTGGGGTACGCAGCAGAACACCCTGCCGTAAACAGCCTGGGTGACCAATATCTATAATGATTCTTATGTTAAACTTCAAATCACTGTGTGGTTTCACTCTCCTGACGAGGCCCAGACTAATATGACATTAGTCTATCTAAAAGGTGTTCTGATAGGGGAGTTCCAACATAGAATTAGCATTTTTCTGGTTTAGTGTAGTCCAGTTCAAATAAAAGCAGACAGCAACTGGACAAGGGAAACCAGGCCACCAGGGAAAAGGGCCACTAGAATACCTCTCATTGTTTCCCTTTCTATTTTTGACTCATGTGACCAGATTTTTTTAAAAAAGGTGACTACGTGGTCATGTCCTTACAATGAGAGGTGCGGTTCTCACTGAAGAGGTTACAGGACACAGACGATGGTAAAGGGGACAAAGGGAGACAAGTTTAAATGGGAGCACTGACCCTTTCGGGCTTCCATGACTGTGATAATTTCCAAAGACCATAAAAAATGAATTGTACAAAGTCTCTCCATTTTGAAGGTAAGTGAGAAAACTGCGGTTGAAGCCCACCTGCCTCAAACTCTCCTACCACCCTACCCCCCTGGCCTCCCCGTGCAACTTGTGCATACCCAATCTCCACCTGCCCTCGAAAGACCAGGTCCCGTGCTCCATGACTAGAAGGTCGCCTAGATTCCTCCGTCCTCGTGGCAGGTACAAACCACCTCCCTGCTGGAGACACCCTGGCGCTGCATCCACCTTTACCATGACACAGTGTGGCATCGTCGCACTCGGCCTGCAGTGCAGTGTTCCTGGGCTACCCCCTTACTGAACTCCCAGGTCCTCACGGTTTACCACCGTGATCTGTAATGCAGCCCAGCAGTTGACGACAAATAGCTGACACTCGACAATTATTTATAAAGTAAGTTTTTGAACCCTGAGGTGCTGTCACATGGAAGAGTTTTCATGACAACCTCGGACACGGCGAAGCTGAACTGGAACCAGTACTGTCCAGTGCTGAAAGGGCCAAGGCCCAGTCCTTCCTACACTCTTAACTCACCGGGGACCTGGTCCAACAAGGTTCCCTGATTCAGAAGGTTGGTGGAGGGGTGCGAGTGTCTGCATCTGGGACAAGCTCTCTGCGGATGGGGATAGATGCCTCTGGTCTCCAGACCACTCTCTGGGCAGCCAGGGGTCAATTGGTGCTTCTCCACTGATCCATGGTATATTTTTTTGTATTTTCAAAAAGTATATTTGTATAAAATAATTACTAGGAAAATGAAATAGAAAAGGCATGAAAAATACAGGCCCTGAGAGTTTTTATCATTAGATTCAACAAATTACTCTGGCAACTCACTGTCTACAGGAGTTGCTGAACCCTGACTCTTGACGGCACTCATACTCTCATGCACGGGGGACACACAGCTCGCAGGCCACATGGGGTAGCCTCAGGCTGGAAGAGCTTCAGTCTGACACTGAAAGCTAGATGACTGGCTTTTAGCACCTTCCAATCTCAGGTGAGTCCCTCAAACCTGCTGTGGCCAGCCTGGCTTCAGAGCTTCAGCCATTGCACTGCACGGCCCAGGAATGGCCTCGGAGATCTCTTTTTGCCTTTTTCCCTTCCAACTCCCCAGGTTAAATCTCCATATGCCTTTGCCTCCTGTTTCATTCTATTTGACATTTCTTTCCTTCAATCTACCCCAAGTTTTTGAATCCTCACCCACTCGCTGTCCCCTTCAATCTCTGGCCCAGTTTCCCCTTTGCTTTCCCTTTTTTATGTAGAATTTTCTCACTGTGCACATACTTTCTATCCCTGTCACATGTAACTGAGAATCCAACGACATGTGCCGAACGAACAACAACAAAAGCTAAGCTGAAGGGTTAACAACTGGTTGCTTGTTTCTAAAGTTAGCTTATAAATTATACATCAATTGCTCTTTTCTGCTCTCCATCCCCACTCCAGGAAGCTACAGGGTCATATATAAATTTGCCAAAAGTTAAAATATCCTTGGTTTTCATTTTATTTGTTTTGTATCCTTCCACATTTGTTATTGGTCACCATAGTCACATACAGAGGGTTGGATCTGTTGTCACATATTCACTAATGCACACAGTGTGCCAGTACAATTTGGCCAATCTTACTCCCCAGGACTTCCCCCTCCTTCCCTCTCTCCTTGTTCTTATTATTATGTGATGTCAGCTTACGAATTCTCTCATAGAAAATGCAGCAGTCAAGTGATCTGAGATCTCCTCATCCAACGGGACTGTGGAAACAGGAGTGGTGTCACTGACGGACTCCTCCCCGAGACGTGGATTCCCGAGTCCTCTGGGGGTAAGCCTGGCCAACTCAACCAGTCAGAGGAGTCACAATAAACCTCTTCCAATCAGAGTTCAAGTTTATTTTTCAACTAATCACCTATCCTCTGGCCAAGCATTTAAAATTTTTATTTTATTAAAGTTGGGCAAAGAGGGAAACAAAATCAGATTTGCTTTTTCTTAACAACACTGAAAAATAAAAGGTGTGGTAAGAAAAAACTTGTTAGAAAGTAGCTAATAAAGAAGTTGGGCTGGGTGCAGCTGTGCACATCTGTAATCCTAGATTTGGGAGGTTGAGGCAGGAGGATCACAGGTTTAAGGCCAGCCTCAGTAACTGAGCCAGAGCCTGTTTCATATTTTTAAAAAATAAATAAAAAGGGTTGGGGATGTATGTAGCTCAGTGGCAGAGCGGCCCTGGGTTCAACCCCCTGGGCTGCAAAACAACAACAGAAAGTAGGTGTTGTTTTTGTTGCTGGAGATTAAATCAGGGCCTCTCTTGTGCTAAGCACACACTACCACTGAGCTCCACTCATAGCCAGGAAGTTGGTATTACCCAGTTTTATACCCATGAAAGGGGTCCACAACTTTCAAACAATTGCGGCAGAGACAAAGGAATCTGATGGGTACATGGAGTCTCTTCTTATGGGCTTTGAAACTGCTGAGGAAGTCAGACGTGTCTAAATGCCACAAAGGCAATCCAGGTAATCAGGCTCAGTTCCCGTTCTTCCAAACCACTCTGGACCTCAATGCAGGGGACTTAATGTGACAGCAAGAGAGACTAAGCCTGAGTGACCTCTTCTCTGATGCAAAAGCCTGTCTCCAATAAAGGGAAGATCGCATACATAGAACACGGGAGAATGTAATGTTCAAGAATTCAAGGCTCAGAGAAATCTGGGGTGATTCATGGGCATTACTCATGGTTTCCTGATTCATGTCACCTGGAACTGTAGGCACAAGCAGGCTGATATGTGAGGGGAGCGTCTGGTCAGCCCTCTGATGTCAAACTAGTAATTCACACTCCTTTGGGGAGCTGGTTTTAGAGATGATCCCCACTCTTCTTTTTGCCTTCACAACCTTTCAAAAACCACATCAAAAGTGGATCTTTAGGGTAGAGGATTTTTAGGGCAGTGAAGCCTCTCAATGTGACACTGGAGTGGTAGGTATGTGTCTTTACACATCGGTGCGAAGGAATCCTAAGGTAAACCAGGTGTCAGTGCAGGTTCATCAACAGTGACAAGTGTGCCACTCTGGTGGAGGCTGGCGGTGATGGGGTCAGGTACAGGGGACAGCTCTGTGCCTTCCTCTCAATTACTGTTACATTCATAGTGCCAGGGACCTAACCCGGGGCCTCACACATGCGAAGAGCTATCTACCACTAAGCCACACCCCACCAGCCTTCCTCTCAATTCTGCCAGGAACCCAAAACTGCTCTAAATATAAGTCTAAAAATAATAATAGTAATAAAGTCTATTTTAAGGGATATTTTAGGCTCTATTCAAGTTAACTCAATTTACAATTGTTTCCATCAACAGATGGCATCTTCTCAAGCAGGCCTCTGGTGGCACACCTGATGGTGGGAAAACAGGAACTGGTCTATGTCACTGTTTTGCCACCCAGGAGTCCCAACACAGGAGGACAGCAGTCATAGATGTCTGAGATGTGACTGGAGGTCTCTAAGAATAGCCCAAGGAGGCCCCTTGGCACATGGTGGACAGGGTCCCGAGACCCATGGTAAGCTCTCCTCTCAGCTGGGCGCCTCCTGTGGCGGGTCAAGGGAGTACTGGAGGCAGGAAGCAAGAGGGCCACGGAGGGGCCACTGCTGTGGGGGAGCTGCGCTCAGCCTCCCTGGCGCACTGGAGTGTGAGGGTGGAGGAGGAAGTGCCTCCCAGTGGCGGCTCAGTGCGCCTCCTTCGCCTCCACGGTCTCCAGATTTCCTCCATGCATACTCTCCTTCAACCTAGAGAGATTGCGGTCTTTACTCCCCCTCAAAATTTTCTTCCTTCATGTAGGTTCTCGAACGACTCACAACTTGAATGGACTTTAAGAGCAGCTCCCCAACCCCACTTCCCAGAACCTTCTAGAAAGCCTTTAAAGACAAGCAAATTGCTGGGTCCCATTCCAGGCCAGCTAGGTCAGGTCCACGGCTGTGTATGTGTGATAAGCTCGTGGCTTATCCTACACACTCCCTGCCTGGCATGCCCCCCACCTCTCCCACACGCTCGTGTCCTAAGTGTCACTGCTCCAATGACACCCCCAGAGCCACTGGGCACCCCTTCTCCCTCCGCTGCTTTATGCTGCTTCAGAGAATTCGTAACAACACCACCTGACAACTGAACTTGTTTAATGCCAACATCATGAGAACAGATGCTCTGCTTCCCGCTGGGTCTCACACCTAATAAAACGCCTGGTATTTGATATATTTATTGGCTCGACAATGAGCAGTGCCAGGTAAGGAAACAATGGATTTGACCCTGTGATGTCGGAGGCTGTTTTCATGTGGCCCTGAAATCAAATGACCACACGTGTCAGAAGCCCCTCACTGATGAGCGGAGCGAGCTCTCTCCACAGTGCCAGCTCACGCCTTCCCAGCACGCAGCCCAGGCTGTGCTGCTCAGTGAGCAGTGCAAACACTCGGAACCCACGTACTCCAAGCGGCCCAGTGGTCCACAATGCAGGGATCTGTCCTCAGGCTGAGGCCCCTGTGGGGACCTCCCTCCCAGGCTGGATGTAGGAGGAGGCCTCCTGAGAAAGCCACGTGCTCTACCACTCCCCACTCACCTGCACTGCCTGGGAAAACTCGGAGTCACAGTGCAATGGAAAGACACAGGGCCTAGGAAAGGGCTCAGGAAACCAAGGGTTCAGTGTCCGGGTGGCATCCTGCCAACCAACAGCAAGGCCAAGCTGAAGCAGATCCCCTGCACCAGAGGATCAGAAACAGCCTGTGCCTCCCAGTTCCCTGGCGGCCTCTTTCCCCTAACTATGCAACACAGGAGGAGGCACAAGAATGCGGGCGGTCTCCCCCTGACAGCACAGCTTCCATTCTGAAGATGAAATTTAGCGTTGTGTACCTGGCTCTGCTCTGAGTTGGTTGTCAATTACCTTGGCATCGAGAAGAAACACAAAAAGCAATTGTGTGTCTGAGAGTCACGTGATTTGAATGAAGAAGAAATCTATCTTAAGGGAGAGCAATGTTTTCTGAAAAGAACATGGAAAGAGAATCACAACTTTACAGGACAGCTCAAGGAACCTTGTGCACAATATACATGTCTGGGGACAGGAGGCGGGTTTGGCAGTGTGCAGAGACCACAGGGAAGCAGGTCTGCACAACTGCAAGTGACAGTGACACCAGGCAGAAGCAGCTATCCCCACAGGGAAAGATATAGAGTGTCACTAAGCAATGCAAACTGTGGGGGAGGATGGACACACAGCTTTGTTTTGTATAATGAGCCCCTTTAAGGCACAGGCACAGTATCAGGAATGACTTTAGAAACCTGATCTCGACTGGATCAACCCTTCGTGAACTGACAAATGATCACCTCTAACCATAAACTTACTGCCAACAAATGAAGTGCTACAAATCATCACGTCAGGGGCTTGGGGTGCAATGCACTCGGTGTGACACCTCCGGCAGTCTGTTCCGTAAGTCCCCTGCCTGCTCCAGGCTATTCCTCCCCAGGTGTCTACATCTTAGTAAATGGGACTGTTTTCCTCTCAGCTAAGGCTAAAATTTTGGAGACCAACGAATAAGAAGTGGAGGAAAGAGTAAGTTACAAAGTCTTAGTGGATATTGAACCTAGTGAGACGAAGTTGAGGAGGAATGCCACGGTTCCGTGTCTCAAAGGAGCTCTCTACAAATCACCTGCTGATTATAAAGAAGAAGCAGTGTGCGAGCTGAGGGGACCGCAGTATCACCAGTGTCAGGACACCACTGACATTATGGGCCCCTGGATCCATGCCTCAAGGAGGTCACAACCGCACCTGTGGGCGTGCGTTCTTGTTGACAGCGCACAACCTCAACCTACTCAGAAAAAAAGAGCACACGCAAATTGAGGGACGGTCTATAAATCAACTCATCAGTACTCATTGAAAAAGTGTCAAAGTGATAGAAGAAGGACCAATAGATTACAGAAGGGTCAGGGGTGGGGAAGAGCAGAGGGAAGGGGCAGTACTGGGACGGAAATGGAGAGGCCTCTACATGCCTGTATGAATATGTCAGAATGAACCCAGTCGTGTGCACCTATAATGCACTAAGATAAGAAGAGCTTACCTGTTTTAAAATTAAAAAATAAAAAGTGTGAGAGTCATGAAAGATCAGGAAACACCGAGAGCCTCCAGGGACGGTGAGGCCAAGGAGTTGTGAAAAGGAAGTCCCCACAAACACAGGAGCAGACATTATGCTGAGGACAGGAGGGGCAGAAGCCAGCTCTCAGGGGAGAGTGGTCATAAGGGACCGTCCAGAGGCGCCACCTGGAATGGGCGCTGCAGGGGTCTTCTAGGCATGTGAGAAGAGGAAGTCAGGAAGGGGGAGAGCACGGAAGCAGCTCGGGGTTCAGGAAGACAGGGTGCAGGTGAGAAGGCTGCAGGTGAGCGGACGGCTGCAGGCGGGCAGAGGACGGGGCAGAGGGCAGCTCCCCAGGGACCTGTGCACCTGGCAAAGCAGTCTGGGCTTCACCTTGGGAAACAGAACTGACCCTGACAGTGTGGTTTTCTTTTCAACTGCTCTCAGGTAATTTTAGACTTAAAACAACAACAACAACACCTGTACAGTCACTCTAGTTCCTTCATCCAGCAGTTAGCAAAATGAAGGAACGAATACTGGAGCACTGTTTTCAGCTAAATTACAGAATTTATTCAAATAGCACCAGCTTTTTTTTTTTTTCCCACTGATATCTTTGCTCTGCTCTGGATGTAACCTAGGGTCCTGAGCTTGGTTTAGTTGCTGTCTCTGATCTGGGACAGCTCTCCAGCCCTCCCTCGTCTTTCATGGCCTCAGCACTTTGCTGAGCACCCACGGGTTATTCTTACATCCCTTCACTTGGGTTTGGCAAACTTCTCATGGTCACTGAGGACAATCATTTGTACAGGAAGGTCACAGAAGTAATGCTGTGTCGTGAATGTGCCTCACCTCTGGTGACATAATCTGGTCTCTCTCTTTTTTTTTTTTGAACCAGGGATTGAACTCAGGGACACTCGGCCATTGAGCCACCTCCCCAGCCCTATTTTGTATTTTATTTAGAGACAGGGTCTCACTGAGTTGCTTAGGGCCTCGCTAAGTTGCTGAGGCTGACTTTGAACTCACGATCCTCCTGACTCAGCCTCCCAAGTCGCTTGGATTATAGGCGTGCGCCACCACGCCTGGCACAGGTCTCTTGATTAAGATGGCTGTGTCGTGTTTCTCCAGGGTTATTATTTTTCCTTTTCTTATTAATAAATATATTAGAGGAGACCATTTGAGAACATATATATATCACTTTCATCTCAAACTCACCCACTAATCTTAGCATCCACTGGTGGATCTGCCTGCAATGATTATCACTGTGGTGTTTTTAATGATGATTTTGTCTTTCTGTCCCCACCACCCCATTTTTTAAGAAAGGCTGTCACTCTGTTGCAGACCGTCAAACCAGCACACCTCCTGCCTCAGTCCTGCAGGGAGCCATGATTACAGGCACAGGCCACCACGCCTAGCTTCAAAGATGATTTCCTACTCTGGTTCCTTCTACATATATTCACTGAAATTCTTGTGTAAGAAAGGTCTGTCTCCTCTCCTCCAATTATTAATTTATTCATCCATCCATTCATTCATTTATTCATCCACAGACACTATAATACTCCAGTGTCACTGTTGTTTATCTTTTTTGCTCAGATTGCTGTAGCTTTCCTTGGAGTTCTTTCAGGTTGGCTCTTGGGTCCTTTCAAAAGCCTCTGTCTTCTTTTGTGCCCCTCCTTACTTTCTGGCACAAGATGCTCCAGACTCAGGGTGTATTTTTCCTGCCCTGGCACTGTACCAACCAGGTCTCCAAAGACATTAGAGTTTAAAGTACTATCTGATTACATTCTGGAAGCCTTCTTTTGGCAGCAGTGGGGTAGGAGGCTGTTGGGTACTGTGCCCGGAGGGAGACAGGCCAGAAAGAACCCCTGTCACAACCCAGAGCTAGTGAAAGCTGGACCTAAGCAGGGGCAGTCCAACAGTAAGGAGGAGACAGACTCCAGAGAATTGGGAGGCAGAAACGATAGGTCTTCACATCAGATTGATGCTCAGGAAGACGGGGGAGGTGGCATCTCTGATGACTCCCAAGCTTCCCCTGGGGAGACTGGTAGCTAGCAATCAGCACAGTAAAGAGGGACAACCTACCTGGGGGGTGAAGAGGTGGTCCCACTTGGGCTTAAGATGGCCATGTACTAGGGAGGACAGGGGAGCCAGCATGTTTGGGTAGATGATTGCCATGGGAGAGAGGGAGGCGTGAGGTCAGAATCCAGTGACTAATCAAGGTATAGGGACAGCTAGAGAAGAGAGCCAGAAAGTAGACTACCGGGGGAATGGGACAAAATACATCACAGAAGTTTGGCGAGACAGAGTTTCAAGAAAATGACCAACAATGGCAAACACAGTAGACAGGTCAATAAGATAAAAACTTGAAAGTTTCACTTGATTTGGCAATTATATTTACAATTTTTAAAATAACAGCTTTAATGTAGTAACGAGACATGAGCCTAACCCAAGTGAAGGCCGACAAGAGATCAGACCGTGCACAAGATCAAGCAGCGTGATTCTTTCAAGAATCGTGGTTGCAAAGTCAAGGAAACCGTGCACGTGCTAGAGGAGAATGCAGCCTCTGCTTTCAACAGATGCACCCATTCCACACTTGCACCTCTCCTCTAAGGTGGGCTCTGGAAAAGAAGGAAGCACTCTTTCATGCTGGGGAAGAGGAGCCAGGGGAGAAGGGAAGCACACGACAGAACAGGAGAAGAGAACAAGGACAATGGGGCGTTCAGTCCTGATTGCCAACCTTTGCTCTATAAAAGAATGTTGTGTAAATAATCATTACATTACATTTAAACTGCATTAAAGTGGCATTCAGATTAAAAGTTTATATGTCCAAAATTTTAACACTCCATTACTGCAGGTAAAAGATTAACAAATTACAACTTGCTGACTGTTTTTATACGGCCTTTAAGCTACAGGTGGTTTTTATCTTTAAAAACAGTTGCTAGAATGAGAAGAGTATGTGACAGAGTTCACGTGTCACCTGCAAAGTCTGAAATATTTCTGACCCTTTATAGAGAAATCTGCCAATCCCTGCTCCAGACAGCAAGATGTACATCCTTTCAAAACCCAGTCCAACAGACACGCAGAATGACAATTTTGTGAAATCATTTCTGAAAGTAATAAAGTAATGGTAATAGATTTTTAAAAATATTCTGGATTTAAAAAATACCTTTATTTTATTTACTTATTTATTTTTTAATGTGGTGCTGAGGATTGAACCCAGTGCCTCACATGTACTAGGCAAGCGCTCTGCCCATGAGCCACAATCCCAGCCCCAGTAATAGATCCGAAAAAGCAGGAAATCTGATACACACAGCCGAGGTCTCTATACGATGACACGGTCTTCCTGGACAGTGATCTGGTTCCCTCTAACAGGAATAACAATCTGTTTTACCTTCTGACCTGGAATACAGCCCTCAGGCTGGCTCTACCTGTACTCACAAAATACAAATAAAAAGGAATTGAATTTTTTCTTTTTTGTGTATAGGGTCACTACTCAAAAGGAAAAAGAACTAGAAATTAAAACATCAAACAGGAGAATGATGAAGCAAATTACATGGAACGGCAATATGATAAAATAACAAAGAGCTATTAATAATGATGCTTATGGGATTAATGTAGAGAAATAAAAAAGAGGGATGAAATGACTTCAGGTGAAAAGCTGAACCACAAAAAAATGTGTACACACAGGTTACAACTATAACGCATTTCATTCGCTGTTCAGAACCAGAAATTAGAGTGCCACAAATAAACTCGTGTCTCATATTTTTATACATAAAATAGATATAAAAATTGTACCTAATTTTTGTAATTTCAAAAGTAAAGAAGTCAATACAATTTACTTCAAGAGACAAGGTTTGATGACACATGTTAAAATATTAAGACGAATTCAAAGACAGAGTCATGATACAGCAACTTGAAAAGCAAAAAAATTCTTCTAGAATGAAACAAGCCTGATTCCTAGTTCTGGTCACACCCTGACCTTTTGAAAATACACATAAAAGACAGACAGTCATGCCACAACCTGTCAAACAGTTCCAGATTTTCTACTAAGGAATTATTTTTCAGATGCCATTTAAGAGAGGCTCCCGTGGGACCTTGAGACCCCATGCAGGAGGCCAACTCCAGAGGAAGCCCCCTTGCTTTGGGGGCCACTCCTGCATGTTTTCCCTCGCTCACGGGAAGGCAGCTTATCTGGTTATTTTTTGCTGAGCATACACGTGGCACTAAGCACCATATTTCATACACTGACTCTAGCTCTACTCACTTTCCAATTTTTCTTTCCCAGAAGGAGAGAGAGGGTTTACGACTTTTCAAATAAAGTGGACCTCCCGAATAAATCCAAAGGGAGAGTGTTACATGAATTCATCCCAGTCTTTGCGTTCCTCCTCCAAGTAGTTCAAACCAAAGCACTAGTGAATGTTAAACTGTTTCTCTCTTTTGAAAAGGAGAGGAGGGAGTAGAGGACACAAGAACTGCAGCCTCCACCATCCTCCGCCTAGCTCCCTCCACTAAACGAGGTCCAGCTTTGGGATCGGCTTCCATTCAGCACTTTCTGCTCAATCTCAAAAATGACTTTTTGCTCTGGCACCTCCTTAATTTATAAGCCCCTGCTATAAACTTCTCCAAACAACTTGAAGCTGCAAATGCCTTCCAACATGTTGTCAGGGGACTGAATGCTTCTCAACTACTTCTTCAGTCATGCTGGAACAAAAGCTCTCACTGAAGCTTTTTGAGAATTTGGTCTCCTCTCCCAGGTTTCTTGGCATTGGAAATCCATTTTGTTGGAGCCGTGCCATCTAAATGAGTACAAAATCAGGGCTCTCTTACAGGTTAAACTCTGCTATTAGATGGTGACTGTGTCCCTCTGCCCTGACCTCCCATATATATTCAGCCATTTGGCAAAATATTAGGGCAAAAAGTTCCATCTTATTTGGAAGCGGTTTGCACAACATTCTGATGGGTCTGCACTTACAGTCTGCAGGCAACTCCACTCTCTTATGCATGGAAGTTCCATTTATGGTTTTAGTGCCCCTGGCCCAGGAATTTCAAGATGTTGGACTTTGAAAGCATCCAGCCCACTCATCTCTTTCATTTCTCCCACTAGATAATGGATCAATGGATACTATGCTGAAGGAACACACCACACAAAAGGAATTGGTAGGAGGGACAGACTACTTGGAAGAATTGGGAACATGTTATGGAGAGGGATATTTGAATCACATCTTGAAAGATGAATGCATTAGCTTTTCATTGCTGCGATAGAATACCTGAGAAAAATAACTTAAAGGAGGGGAAAACACTTTTTTTTGGTGGGATACCAGGCATTGAACTCAGGGACACTTGACCACTGAGCCACATCCCCAGTCCTATTCTGTATTTTATTTAGAGACAGGGTCTCAATGAGTTGCTTAGCACCTTGCTTTTGCTGAGGCTGGTTTTGAACTTGCGATCCTCCTGCCTCAGCCTCCTGAGCCACTGGATCACAGGTGTGTGCCACCACATTCAGATAGGAGGTAAAATTTATTTTGGCTTACAGTTTCAGAGGTTTCAGCCCATTGTCAGCTGGTTCTATTGTTTCTGAGCCTGCAGTGAATCCATACATCATAGTGGAAGGGCATGGTTGAACAAATCTTCTCACTTTATGCCAGCCAGGAAACACTGACAGACAGAGGAAGGGACCCGGGACAAGATATAGTCCCCAAGGCATGCTCCCAAGGACCCACCTTGGGTTCCACCTCCTATAATAGCTTCCATCTAATCCCAATGGTACGATTCATCTATAAATTCCTCACTGGGTAAACCTATGGATGAGGTCAGAGCACTCATGATCGAATCACTTCCCAAACACCCCACCTCTGAACATTGCTGCACTGGCAAGAAGCCTTCAATATGTGAGCATCTGGGGACAGTCCAGATCCAAACTGTAATAATGAACATGAACTCAGCTGCCGGACAGCAGGATATCAAGAACAGCACAGACCAGACACACGTGCAAAAAAGGAACACACACACGTGCAAAAAAGGAACACACACACGTAGACAGTGAAGCACTGTGTCGAGCTGTCAAGTGCCAAAGAGCACAATTAAAGTGTTCGTACATTAGTTACTGCAGATCCAACAACTGAAGACTGCAATCTTCCCTTCTTCCTTAAGCAGCCCAGCTCGACACCTGTATCTCTGTTTTTTTTTCCGTCCTTAGTTCTGACATCCAATTAGTAACAAGTTGATTTCTTCTCTAATTCCTGATACTGGCTAGACTCTGGTACCTAGGACATCACTAGGCTGAATATCCACACTCCCCATCATTCTTACGTGAAGCTTCTGGTCCAGCCACTCCTGTCTCCTCGCTGCCCAGGGCTCATGCCTTCTCCTTCTGCATATATACCTTTGCTACACCAGAACAATCCCCTCTTGCTTTTCAGTTTCCTACCCACCCGCTCCCAGCAATCCAAGGCTTCCCCCACACGTGAGGACCTGGGTAGTTGTACCCTGCAAAGAAGTTTTGCACTTCTAGGATAGCTATATAATTAAAACAGCTTTTGTCTTCTTTCAAAAACTATAGTCCACAACAAATCTGCAAAATTTAAGAGCAGATTCTATATTTCAGGAAATCTTTCTAAACTGCCCCTAATTTGATGCCCACAGTTAGTGATGTGAGCATTGTTTACTGGTGGTAAGGAAGAAGTCGCCAGTGAGCCTGGGAGTTATCCTTGATCTTTCCTTTTCTTTGTCAACAAATCCCAGTGCCAAATATCTCCAATCCACTACCCAGCCAGTCCCTGGCTCCCTATTTTCTGTCTGAACAATTGCAGTTAGCTTTGTAAATGCCCGATTCCACTCTTGACTTTTATAATCCATTTTCAGAGCCGCAGCCTGAGTGTTAAAAATTGTACAAAAAAATATATATCCCCTTAAAACACATCGACTCTTGCCCATAATTCTCAAAGTAAAACCTCATCTATCCCAGACTAAACTATGTCATAAAATTATCTTTTTATTCCTTCCTCTTCCCTCTCTCACCAGCTCCCCATGCTCATTCAGCTACTCAGGGACATATCATAGGGAGCATTTAAGCTTCTTTGGAAGTAGTGTAAGCGCCAGCCTGCCTCAGGGACCACAGGCCCTGAGTGCCACTCTGATCCACTGGGCAGACATCCTGCCTGCTGCTCCCTCTTTCTGAACTCACAGGTGTCCTGCTCCCCAGCTCCTCTGCTCCTGCAGAAGTTGCCTCCTCTGTTAGATCTACTTCAAAGGTACTTCCTCAGAGCAGGCTCCGTGCACCCAGTCAGTCCACAGGCAGCCCCTCCCACCCTGTGTTTCCTTTAGAGTGCTCCCATCTCTCTGTAATTAGACTTCTTTATTGCGGCCTCCCCAGCCAGACTCCTCGGCTTCCAGAACGCTGTCTGTCTAGTTCATGGCACTGCCACATATAAACATTCAAGAAAAGCTTAGTGAGTGAATGGGCACTTCTGAGAATCTCAGTCGGGAACTGATGGCCTCTGCTTAAGATGTGGTGTCTGTAAATGTGGCTCACAGGGCTGCTCATGTGGCAGTGACTGGCCCAGGGAGCCAGTGCAATCAACTTTTACAGCAGACTTCAGAAGCACCAACCCAAGAAGTAAAGCAAACCTACTCTTCCCCATTCTTGAAATTCTGATACTGTCCTATCTCACTAGGATATGCAGTACTGCAACATTAAGTGAACATCAAAAATAATTTTAAAACCTTTAATTTTATGTCTATTTCCTTTATTAGCTCCACAGAGGTAGAAAAATAAATATGCTGAGTTAGGTTTCCACATCCTTCGTTCTGACACTGTGATTTGCTCATCTGGCAACTGGCACACAAGGAAATGAGCTTTGAGGGGCACGCTACTTTGTACACCACTGAAACGTAGGTGCCAGGTGGGCAGTGACCTTGCTAGTCATCCGCCATTGAGTAGTTGCTGAGGTTTCCTGAATTATCTCCTGTGTATCTGCTGAATGAATGTAATTAACCTGTATCAACCCCCTGAACAATCAACACTAATTACATACGAGATCCCTTTACTGTGAAATGTATCTGTGATGAAATAATACACAGTACGTTTCAGGAACTTGGGCGATGCTAACTCTTGAACCATAATCCATTACTGGGTTAAGGCAGGGATGATCTATCTATCTCTTTCTTCCTGCCTTCCTTTCTTTTTTCCTTTCTTCCTCCCTGCCCTATCACCCTTTTTACTGGGACTGAACTCAGGGGCACTCTACCACCAAGCTACATCCTTAGCCCTTTTTTTATTTTGAGACAGGGTCTCAGTTGCCAAGGCTGAACTTGAACTTGTGATCCTCCTGCCTCAGCCTCCTGAGATTACAGGTATGCACCACTGTGTGTGGCAGTTATAACATTTCTTAAGAATGTCCCAACAGCTGTGACAGTGGTGACTATTTTTATAAGCCCCGTTCCTATCAATAAAAGGAACCTAAAGGAAACCTACCAACTACTTTTCTCCTGACCCTAATGCAGGCGGTGATGAGAATGAGCATTTCATTCCTGCTTGCCAACAACAGGCCTGTCATTTTATGCAGGGGACAATGCTGGTAGCTTCACTTACAGAAGAAAGTAGCTGTTAAGGAGTCCAGGCAAGAGAGCAGACCAGTGCACCACACGCCCCAAGAGGAGCCTCTAATCGAATGCATACAGCCTCACTCCTGCTCCAGGGAGGGCAGGCTGGAGGTGAGGGGGAGTGTGCTCACTCATCACTAAGCAAATGGGAAGTGATATAATCAGATGGTGGGTCCTACTGGCCCCCAACTCTGTCCCCAAAGTAGAAGGTGGGACAGAGAAGGGCAAAAGCAATTAGCATGTAATGTGCCTTTCTTATTTCAATACCAAAACACAAATGCGCTCTGAACCAAAATGAAGTTCATCGTCAAAGACAGCATATGGCACTGTTAAATGAATTAATAAGTGTACTTAATATATATCTTTATTTTAAAATTGAGTTGAGATGTGTTTGCTCTTGATTAAAATTATAGCATAATACTTGGAATTATTGTATAAAAACAGGCATATGGCAGGAAATAAATGGTACATTTTAAAACAATGAAAAAAAGCAATTAGCATGCTCTCTTTCTTTTGTTTTGGGGGTAGGGGGCTGAACTCGGGGCACTCGGCCACACCCCAGCCCTATTTTGTATTTTATTTAGAGACAGGGTCTCACTGAGTTGCTTAGCGCCTCGCTTTTGCTGAGGCTGGCTTTGAATCCTTGATCCTCCTGCCTCAGCCTCCCCAGCTGCCAGGATCACAGGTGTGCTCTTCACAGCACAGGTGTGCTGCTTCTTTGGTAGCAACGCTCTAAGGATTCTCAGTGCTCTTCAAAATCCCACCAGCCTTCACCTCCCGGCTTCATTTCTAGTGAACATTCCTGAAGTGTTGGAAGAGACTCATAACCAACCTCATATCCTAAATAGGAGGTTTCAATACGAAGTTTCCTCTAATTCAGGGACTGGTCAACAAACAATTTAAGGGACAGAAGACTGCAAATCCTTGAGCTCAGTAATATTAAACAATTTGTAATTATTCACAGGCATAGCCAATTGGTTACTGATGAATGCTACTATAATACCATGTTTCAAATTGTATCTATTCAGTTACCATAAAAATTACAGTTTTGTGTGTGTGTGTGTGTGTGTGTGTGTGTGTGTGCGCGCGGGGGCGCGCGCGCTCGGGCACGGGCGTGTAACAGTAGGATCTATTCAAGTGAGAAGAAAAGAGACAGAGCTTCTGCAGAGCAAACAGTGACCTGATGGGGCTGCCCTCAAACAGTCATTAAAATTGTTTTTAAAAAGAAACAAATACTTTGCAGTGGAGAGAGCCACGAAATAGCTATGAGCAAAAATATACATTCAAGTTTTATATCCATTAGTATGCTAACTCCAAAAAGGAAAACAAAACAACAATTTACCTGCTTGTATTCCATCATTTAAGGGTTTTTAAAATCATTCTCTCCATTCTTCCATTTAAGATGTACAAAGCCTTATTGCAAAGCCTTATTGCTTGCAGGCTGTATCTGTTTTATCTAACAAAATATTTGTCAAGATCTAATTTCCCCCAAGCATTCCATTTTCCTAGCATCTCTGATGAGAGGGAAAAGGCAAATTCCTTCATTACCATAGTACATAATATGCAGGCCAAGTGTCTCTTATCTGAAATGCATGGACTAGAAGGGTTTTGGATTTCAGATTTTTTTTTTAACTTTTGGAATATTTTCATAAACATGAAGTAGCTTGAAGATGGGACTCAAATCTAAACACAAAATTCATTTATGTTTCATATACACCTTACACGAATAGCCTGAAAATATTTTTATACAATATGTTTTACGAGTCTGCATTTTGAGTGCAATCCATCACACAAGGTCAGGTAAGGAACTTTCCACTTCTGGCATCATATTGGTACAAGAAGTTTAAGCATTCTGGACTTCTGTATAGGGGTCCTTAACCTATACATTTATATTTCATATTATTCCCATAATAACTGTGTGACACGTAGGGGCATTTGTCATTTATTCCCATATAGAAACGGGAGCAGTAAACATCAGACCATTGTTCTGTGATCAACTCACTCTCTGTTTTAACCCTCTACTCTTTAAAGGTCAAGAACTCTGGCCAGGTGTTGGGAACACTTAGATGGACATATGACTCTTCCCCTCCATAGAGCCAGAGCTGTCACCTTTGCCTTTGATTTCCTTTCTTCTTTGGACTCATTATGGCTTAGGAGGCAGAGAACCCATGGGAGGCACTCAAATTCAAGGTTGCAACCAAAGCCAGCCACTTGTCACACCTCACACCCCCACATCTCCACCCTTAACCCAGAATTCTAACTTACAAATTATTCATTTATATTACAGCTTTAGTATATGAAATGATAGCCTGTGTCCTTCCAGAGGATGATGCAGCTCTCTAAAATACTTGCTGCACAGGACTCAACCCCAGTCACTCCCTATTTGTCCTAATTACGTGTTCTTTATGCATTATAAATTGAATTTTAGGTGCCACTTTGATATCATGAGAACAACTAACACTTTAAACAATGAATAAGGTGGTTTTATAATCTGGATGCTTAGTCTATATCATCCAAATCTAAATCCTAAGGAACCAGAGTTTATGTGGAAAAGCGCTTTACTTGAATCTCTAAATTGGAAAATAAAAATTACCTTAAGAATGATGAAGGGGAAAATACAAACTGTAAGAAGTAGCAAAAGCCAAAAGAATCTAGGTAAAAGATGAGGATTATCAATTAGACCAACAGGTTAACTAGAGCTAAGTTTTATCACTATTACTCAAACTAACAATCTTCAGGACCATTCTGTAACACATCTGAATGTTCAACACTTCCCTTTATGTTAGGAGCCCTAGTGTAACAAGGATTTTATTGATTTGTTTCATCATTTGAAACCTTCCGAAAGCCTTTAGAATCAGCACCGTTGCAGCCAGAGTCTGGTATAAACACAGGCATCTTTACCCTGAAACACATCCTCTGTTCCAGACTTAGAGCGCCCACTTACAAGTGTGTGGTCTCCCCAGAGGCCCAGACAAAGCCACTTTTCTGCTCATATGAAACTGAACACAGTTTAATATTACATTTGAAAAACTCACGTATGAACAGGGCTTAACCAGACAAGACTGCAAATACCAGGGGGAAGGTGGGTGAGAGAGAAAGCGAATATCATTTTAAACCATTTGACTGTAAGACCTTCTGGACATTTAATCTTTTGAGCAGCTGTTAGGGGAGTCTTATAGTAGGTGAATAAAAACAAACAAGACTTAGATTCATTACAAGATAAGGCTCAGCTCATTTTCCATCACCGTAAGAGTTGGACGAGAAAAGGGGAGAGCCAATTTGATTTTAATACTCAGGATTTGGCAAGAGACTCAGACCGTGTAGCTTCTACCTGGATCCCTGAGCACCAAGAAACTTAACAGGCTACAACTGCTACTCAAAATCCCATGCCAATCATTTAGGGAGTTGCTCCAGATAAGGACAAGTGCAAACTGAAAGCAGAAGTGGAAAGAAAAAAAGATTATGAAAATATCATAAAGAAATCAAAATGACGTAACTGAGCATTCCTCTGAAGTCACTGTGCTGCCCTGCAGACTCTCCTGGCCACCAAGGAACCTTTGTGGATACAGCTGCCCGAGGAGTGTGTGCAGCAAGGAAGCAGAGAATCTGAGAGGGGGCTCTTGGGTCACTCACATAAATTAATCAAGAAAAGGGGACGGGGGACTAAGTGATCTCTGTACACAGTAGGCAATACTAACGGACTTTACATTAACCCTCAGGATAAATTTCAGATCCGTAAGGATGATGATAATTCCCATGTTACTGTAAAACCTGGATCTCCACAGAGACCACGTTAGTGTCCTTAAGTGGTTCTGTCAACATCATCTATGAATCAAATTCTAGATTTAAATGGTAGAACAGGATCCTCAATAATTAGGCCTTGGAACAGAAGCAAATGAAGAGCATGAAATAAACGCTTGTTACAACAGAGATGTGAGGCGCCAAGCAACAGCAGAGCACCCAACGGAGTCCTGCCTGGCCGCAGAAGGGAGAGGTTTCAACATCAATACAGAATGATAAGCCTGAAAAAAAGAAAGAGACCCACTGCCCTAAAACACACACACATGGAGCAAAACAAAAACAGCGTGCAATTTAGGCATAAAGGGAATTTGCTTTTCATGTAGCACAACTGACCTCACCTCACAGACAAGGAAACTTGGTCCTGGAAAATTTGTCCAAGATGACCTACGCTGGATTTGAGGCACTAGCCTCATTCCACCCTCACTAGCCCATTTTCTCTCAAAGAATAAGAAGAAAAAAAGCCATTTATGTTGTTAGCTGACTCATCAAAGGATCTGAAAATCTTGGGAATCTTTATTTCCTTTACTCTCAAGGACTGAAAGCTAAACAAAATAATATTGCCGAAAGACAGCAGAATGAATTGGACATAACTTCCCTACATTCATATATGAATACACGGCCAGTGAAACGCCACATCATGTAAAGCCACAAGAATGGGATCTAATTAGAGTAAGTTAAACTCCATGTATGTATAATGTGTCCAAATACACTCTACTGTCATGTATATCTAAAAAGAACAAATAAAAATTACAAAAAAAAAAATACTGCCATAGGTCCCTGGAAAAATCTAACATCTCAAAAGTGAACATAAGACCAGGAACCTGTATGAGCCATTACAGGGTCACTGCAGAAGTACGGAATGATTCATCTTTCACACCTTTCCTCGTGCATTACGTCCCAGGAACCAAGCTCAGAGGAAGGATCTGAACTCCACATGCGGGTCAATGGAATCAGGCCTGAACCAGAGGGCCCCAGACATTGCAATATTCCAAAGAAAGGGAAATTTCCCAAGAGCCCCATGGAGGACTCAGGGTTGCAGAGAGAATAAAGACTAAGGGTTGAGGATTGTTACATATATGGAGTCAGTCTTGACTTTCCTTTTAGCCTTGCCATTCTTAAGGGGCCTCAGTTATGTCTACATTTAGTTTTCCAAAAAAGTCAAAGGAAAAACAAGTTGCTTTAACTGCTAGTGTGACAGAGTTGGATTGGCTCTCTCTGTTGAGCAAAGAGGAAGCAACAGACACGACTTCTAAACTATACAACTTCAGACCTCTTGTGAGTTACTCTGAGGTTCACTAAAGACATTAAACAAAACTCAAACTTAGGAAACTTCAGAGATTACCAGACTTTTAAATATTCAATTAATGATATCACAGATCTAAATGCTTAAGCTTCAAAGGAAACAATAAAACCCAACAAGTTCTAAAACATACAAATTCATTTTGTTTCAGTGTAATTCTCTAAAGTATCATCCATAAAAAACAGATACATTATAAAAGACAATATCAGTGGCATTAAAATTACTAAATTTCTAGGTAGCAATAAAGATTATTCAAATTATTTTAAAATTGATAAAGAACCACAAAACATTCTACCACTTCAATAGCCAAATAAAGTAATTTATCTGTTACTGAAGAAAAATATTGACTGATTCATGTTTATTGGTAAAATCTTAAAAATGCCTATTTCAAAAGGGTTGAAAATGAAAATTAAATGTGAAAGTGCTTGACAGTCATTTAAATTACAACATACTGTAAGCTATCAAGTGGAAGGTTTACACAATGAACAGTTAAATACAAAGAATGCTCTAACTTGATAGTTAAGAGTTGAAGAACAGCTATTATGAAGTTGGAGTCTACTCCTAGCTCAGCCATTAAGTACTGGTAACCTCATAAAACAAGTCACTAATGCTCAATGAGCCCCCATTCTCCTACTTTAGAAAGTGACAGAATTAGATCACAGGAGAGCTTTCCCAACTGGTGGGTACCACTAACTTAGTAGGCCTGTGTGCAAACCGTGTTAAGTGTTCAAAACACCATAATACACTTCTTTACAGGTGGCTCAAAGACTGAATGAAAGACACATTTTATCCCTCTTTTGTCAGCTTACTGAGCCAAAGACAAGACTAAGCTATCAACTCAAAGCTAACACAAATGAAAACCGGAAACAAGAAGTAGGCCTTCAAACTGGTGAGTTTGCTTGGCTAACAAGGAAACACAATGGAGCTAAGCCTCTATGCCCAGTGTGCTATGGCCTCTATGCCCAGTGTGCTATGTTAGAAAGACAGGCAGGCTTCAGCACATTTACTAAGCCTCTAGGCACGGCTCTTTCTGGGTGTGAGGGGCCCAGCAATGAACCAAAGAAAAATCTGGCCTCAATGGGCTTACACTGTGGTTGAGAAAGATCCACAAAGTAAATGAGTAAAATATAGGGTATATTATAGTGGTAAGTGCTATGGAGAAAAATGAATGGAGATGGCATGTATTCCAGGATTCACAACTTCTTTTAAGCCGACTAGATGCCATTCAAAGAACTACAACAATAACTGATCAAAGTTTTCCTGAGCATTTCCCCAAACAATGACAATTACTGTGGATACAGGGAAGGCCCTGGTCTGCTGATTCTATTTGTTACTGACTGTTCTAACCTCTGAACTGCGAGCTAGGGACTGTCTGTCACATTGGTGGTCTAAATTCCATATTCACAACGACTCTCCCCCAGCCCCTTAAATCTGTGAAGGAAGAGTGCAAATATAATTATAGGAGAAAGTCAGAAGTTTCAAGGGCACTTGAACTGCTACTGAGTTAGCACAAACATCTCCTAATGCAAAGGTGAAAATGCAGTTTGTGTGCTGAGTTCTTCTGGGACAAAGTACTAAGAATACAGCACACATCATCTTGCTTTTTCTGACCTGTCAATTCTAGAGGCATTCTCTACCATTAGTCTATATTTAACCAGCTTACTGGGCACTTTCTCCAGCTTTTAGCATTCCCCCCTCCCATCTTTTACTAAAAGAGCAACCCAGTTTGCAGGAAAGTTGCTAATAGAAAAGATCGCAGCCTCCAGCGCGATCTGATATGCTTGTATAAGCACTGTCTTAACCTTTTAATTAAGCTGGTTAGTTGAGCTGGTAAATCAGGTTAAGCTTTGTTTTACTGAAGTTTTAAAATGCACTACTAATCGCTAGAATATCAAGGTCCTCGGTTTGTCATCGATCCCGAGCGTTACAATAGGTCTTGGAAAATTCGCCGACAGCTTTCTTCATCGGTAACACGCAAC